>BHFT01035946.1:0-15286 GCA_004320025.1 Laticauda laticaudata | reverse complement strand
CTGCAGCTGACCAATGGTGATTTTGTCAGTGCCAATTGTTTTTAAGTGCTTGCCTAGGTCTTTAGGCACAGCACCCAATGTGCTGAGTACCACTGGAACCACCTACATTGGTTTATGCCAGAATCTCTGCAGTTTGATTTTCAAGTCCTGATATCTGGTGATTTTTTCAAGTTATTTCTCATCGATTCTGCTAACTCCAGGTATGGCAATGTCTATTATTATTATTATTATTATTATTATTATTATTATTATTATTATTCATGTCATGTGAATCCAGTATATTTTCAATTTAAGATTCAAAGAAATTGTTCAACTCAATAACCAGATTCATTCTCTCGTGCAAATTTAATTGTGGATTTTACATATAAAAGAACCAGTTTGAACTGATTAAGGCACCAGCCTATAAACCAGAAGATTCTGAGTTGTAGATGTGGTTCTATCTTAGCCCTGAAAGCCAGCTGGGTGACTTTAGGCCAGTCACTTTCTTTCAGCCCAACCCAGCTCACAGGATTGTTGAGAACAAAGGAGTTATTTTAAAAATAATAAAGATGAGACATAAGTAAAATACATTTAAGAAAAAGTAGAATATAAATTGAATACAATTCAGATATTCATTTCTCTTTTTCTTGTGACCATGAAAAAATAGTCCTGGCAGAAAAAAGAGTTTCCACAACTTCACCCCTCTCAATATCTTTTTAATGTAATTTGACTGATCAGTTTTTTAGCTTATTTCCATTAGCTTTGGGGATTCCAGACACATTAAGTAGGAAATGCAAAACATTAGAAAACAAATTAAAAGAGACTCCATGTGCTCCATATCAAAACAAGTAGTTTGGAGTTGCTGTATTAGCCACTCTCTGTAAATAACACTTAAATGTCTACTATTATTAGAATATTAAATTTATGTTACATATCATATGTTTTTATTGGTGTACAAAATGTTTTTTTCCTGAAGCAGATATCTTTATGAAGAAAGCAAAAGGAAAATAACTTGTAGATAATTCTTCTATACTTCTCTCACCCAACAAAAGACTTGGTTGATTAGTAGGGGGAAAAGGTGTTGGTTAAAATTGTTCATGTTTTTTGTCTATAGAATGGATATTTTAAAGTAGCTAATTCACAACGTATCTGATGTAGATAACTGATGTAGATATAGTATGTCCTCCATTTACTAAATTGTTAAAGATAAACAAAAATCTGATCAGTGAGATTTAGGTCCACGGAATTATAAGGCCAAATCTCACTGTTCAAGACCTTTACCTGTCCTTCAATTCATTTAGAAACTATAAAGGCATAAGAGAATGATAAATCTAAAGCTTTAAAAGTATTCAATATGCATGTTATAATCAGGATTTCTGGAAACCAGGTCTGTTAATTTCACTTTATTTAGCTGGGATTATGCTTTCCTTTTTATTTAAAAGTTTGGTAAATATATCCTAAAAATTCTGGCTTTAAGCAAGAAAGTCTCTTTAGATAAACCTGTCAATTCAATATATATGAATGAAAGTGCTATTAGTGTTAAATGTGAGTAGCAAATAGAAACAACTGATACGATGTGGAAAGAGCAGCAATCTCTCCCTTCCTATCTGTTACTGAGGATTCTCAGATGTATAGCTACTCATGTATATTATCATTCTGATCCTTATCTTGGACAAGAGCTCTTCTCCATGTCTCCGAATACAACCTGAGGCTGGTCTCTAAAGGCTGAATTGTGTCTGTTGAGACATCAACAAAGATTTATGTAGAATCCAAATCGCAAATATGACTACTCAGCATGCTGAATTGCTCTGGGAGTCATAAACAGCTCCAGCATATATTAAAATGGTATGCAATGAATCTGTGTCTATAACAATATAGCAATTATTATTTTTCTCTGTTATATGTGTGCATAGCTCCAGGATAGGAAAATCAAGCTCACCATCAGAATGTATTAGGGCCATATACCTGCACAGGAGGAAAAGTGCAGAAAATCTTATTGTAAAGTGAAGCTAGTGTGCAAACTTTGGATACCTGCTTCATTATGTTAAGATACTATTTTACTGATAATTGCAGTGAAGAAAGTAAAGGATGTGTGTTCATATGGGTCCACTATCTTTTCATTTTGGCTAGTGACTTATATATGTATAAAATCCCATTTTGTTTAATAAACTTAGTCCACTGCCTTCATTTGTTTGTGCTTTCCAGAAGAGATGACATGACAAATGTCCAGATTCCAAATGAACCACATTCAGTAGCTGTTCTACTGGTTGGTGTTTAGAAATGACCATCTATTTTTTATTTATTTATTTGTTTGTTTGTTTGTTTATTTATTTGTTTGTTTGTTTATTTGTTTGTCAAGCATGCATTTGATAATATATATAAGTATAAACATGATTATTAATACATGAAATAGATACGAATAAAAGGAAACATTAAACAGGGATAGTAGGCACATTGGTGTGGCTTATGCACGCCCTTAAGACCTCTTAGGAATGGGGTGAGGTCAAAGTAGACAGTCTGAGGTTAAAGTCAAGTAGAGTATTCCAGGCATTGACCACTCTGTTGGTGAAGTCGTATTTCCTGCAATCAAGTTTTTGTGCAGTTTATCCTAAGTTTGTATGTATTGTGTGCTTGTGTATTGTTGAGGTTGAAGCTGAAGTAGTCATTGACAGGTAGACATTGTAATGGATAATTTTATGTACTAAGGTCAGACTGAAGGCAGCATAGTTATAAGTTATCTAAACCTAAAAGCTTCAAGACTGGAGGCATAGGAATTCTGTTTCAATTGGGGGAGTGGAGGACTCTTCTTGTGAAATATTTTCTGGACTCTCTCAATTTTATTAATGTCTGATATGCAGTGCAGATTCCAGACAGATGAGCTGTATTCAAGAATTGGCCTAGCAAATGTTTTGTATGTTCTAGTTAGTAATACAATATCGCAGGATTCAGTGCAGATTCAAAAATTTTTTACCACTGGTTCTGTGGGCATGGCTTGGTGGACATGGCGTGGCTTGGTGAGTGTGACTTTATGGGCATGGTAGGAGAAAGGATACTGCAAAATCTCCATTCCCTCCTCACCCCACTAACTTGCTTTCCAGCTCCATTCTCCTGTGCAGGGCAACAAAAGAAGACACAGCCATTCAGACCCAGCCAATCAGCTGGGACTCAGGAGGCAGAGAATAGATGGGGGCAGGGCCAGTCAGAGGTGGTATTTGCCGGTTCTCCAAACTATTCAAAATTTCTGCTCCTGGTTCTCCAGAACTGAATACCACCTCTGGCAGGATTAGGTTAACAACTCTTAATGCCTTTTTGGCAATGTTGTTACAGTGGGCTCTAGCACTTGGATCATCAGAGATGAGAACTCCAAGGTCTTTGATAGAGTGAGAGTTGTCTATATTTCTGTCTTCCCCAATCAATGTATCCTCCAGATGTGTGGACTTTGCTGAGAATTCTGGAGCTGAGATCTCTAAATCTAAAGGGCATTTGGGTTATAAAAGGTTTAGGTTTAGGACATTTTTATTATTCCATGAAATATCTGCACTGTAGGTGACCACTGCCTCTTCATTAGAAGACAATCCACATAAGCAACACAGATGCCCTTTTGGAGTAACTATAAACTGTATATTTCTAATTAGCAGGCATTGCATGGGGAAATCCTTGGCTGCTCACTGACAGGCAATTCACATTTGAATTGCTGCTAATAGGTATGATATCATTCTTAGGACTGCTGCAGTCCTAGTAAATCTTCCCATAGAGAAATACATTCCATTAATAGCAAGCTTATTGTTTCAACCTGGTGGCAGCAACAAGAGGCATTGTTACAGGATATACTCATTCAGTGTCTTGAATTATGTCTGTTTTGCTTAGCTAGCAGAACTTAGCAGTTGACTTCATTCTTAATAGATCATTTGAACAGAATCTCTCAGTTGGCTTTTCTACTATTTTTATTGTTCTTCCCACTATTTCTAAAACATTCATGCAATTGCTACTCAGAGAATTCCTTCCACTTTATTACTTGTACACTTTGGATCAACTTTCTGTATCTCTTCTGCCACATCATTTCCTCTCTGCCCATCACCTACTTTCATGAGTAAACAACCTCCCTTCCTGCTTATATCTTTTGCTTAATTTCCTTCTTACTTGCATCTATAATGTATGCCTAGGGCCATTTATCAGATAACCAGAAATCATTAAATGAAACTGACTTACCAACTTGCTGAGGAATCTTTCTCTGCTATTTCAGTTTTCACCTCTTCTATGGAGTCAATGTATTGTTCTCAAGGATTCCAGTGCTGGGAATTTGCCTAATCCTTGTCACTTTACAAGATGCTGAATTTATAACACACATGGACAAGTTGTCTGAAACTGGGAGATCTTACAATTTTGTAACACAGCAAACAAAGGGAAAAAATAATCTCCCAAGGAGAATTCAATTCAACTCAATTTGTATTATGATTATCATAAAATCTATGTGCTCTTTCAACTGCCTACATGTTTGTGTTTCTTTGTTTTGTCCTACTGCATATTTATGAGACATAGACTGATAAAGTTGAATGGGGACATTTAGAGGGCATCACACCATGAAGGAATCCAAATGAAAGCTTTCTTGAAAGATGGCTGTCTACCCTAGATTACCTGAATATATTCTGTGATGGGGAAACCACTATCTCTCTAATTGTTTCCACTATGACTTAAATTTATTATTCTGCTTGATGATAGAGAACACATATTGAATGTGACATTCTTCCAGGTTCTTGAACAGTGAATATTTTAAGGAAAACATGTTCAGACAACAAACCAATCAAATGTCTCAATGTCACAATGCATCACAATAATATATTCTTTAAAAATCACAAATGTTTACTTGAAGATGGAAAGTTATATTTATTGAGCAAATTAACTGCTAAAAGTAGTCATTAGATTCTAGTTCTTAATAGCATTTGCTTAATATGTATAATCAATGGCTTCTAATTCATCTTAAATCAGTGCCAGATAATATGAAGTTTTCTATGGACACCTTGATTCTTTCTGAGCTTGGTTGTTTGCTTGGAGATATTTTAATTACATAGTTAAGTAACATCACCAGAGTAAGCAACAGATGGGATTTGCTTCCTATTTATATTCTGTAATTTGGGTGTGGTGTTGTTATCCCCTTGGTAGTTCCTTAATTAGGTTTTATTTTTTGCTGGTATTAATCTCTGTTTATCAGAATGGAGAGGATGTGTTCTGATCTTTTAGTTTCCTTCTTAGCTTTTTTATTGTCTCTTTTGAATAATGTGTAAATATAATTTATTTCTAAGTGCCAATTGAGATTTAAACATCTTTTAAACACAGTCTATCTATAGAGGCAGACACTTTAAAATTAACTTCTGGGACCATTGTTCAAAAATATCCTTCCATATGTCCAATTATAAATTATTTCATTCCATTCTATATTAGTAATTCAAATTTATATCTTCTCCGTTAATTGTAATCTTTAGTTCCTTCTTATTTCCTCGAGTGTCAAAATCTCATCCTATCAAGTTACTTTTAGTGGAGCCATCTTCAGTTTATTATTTCTTCCTCAAAAATCCCCATGTCTACCTTTCCTATATATAATTTGACAATAGTTAAATTTAACAAAAATATTTTCCATACTATGGAATTTCCAGAATGTGTTTTCTATTTGATGAAATCACAATCCTGTTGTCTTCAAAATATGAAGAACCCACATTGCTTTGTATCACTTTTGCTCCCAAGACTTATGTGGCAATTTCAGTGGCCAAAATATTTCTGCACATGTTACTTCCAGCTATTCAAAGCGCTAGTTTCAATCTCTGTGTGATGTGAAATTCTTTAATGAAGCAATAAGTGCAGCTACTGTGCCTCCATGTAGTGAATGTATCACCGCTGCAGTACAATGCACCTTTTTAAGTGCACTAAACACATATATATCTTATTTTACTATTTGTTAAGCCCCTGTCACACTGCACCAACGGACGCAAAGAGGATGTAAAACGGACGAAACAGCTTGCCATCCGTTGGTTAACGTGATGTATCCGTTCTGTACTCACTGCCTCCGTTTTGCGTCCAGCATCCGTCTAATTTGACATTTTCATCGCTCAGAAAAGTTTGAGGCTGCCAAAACTTATTGCGTGGAAATGTATCCAATTCGTCCATTCTGCATCCGCTACGCTCTTCTTGGCATCCGTTCTGACATCCATTATGCATGCCGCTATATCCCGCTTAGCATCCCTGCGCATCTGGCACAACTCCATCCGCAGGGAGGAAGAGAATGGATGCAGAACGGATTGCAGCAACGATGCCGAATGGTGCTGCGGAAACAAAGCCGTTTCAAACGAAAAACATTCGCAGAGGGACTATCGTCGGATATTAAAGGATGGCTACAGATCCTCACAGGATGCCTATGAGGATGCCTAGAGGATGCAAGGTACACCTATACTGTCTATAAAAAGGGGAGCAACTCACCTGGATCTCACTTTCAGAACAGCAGCCCTGCGGTGGCAGGACCTTCTGCAGCCATTCATCTGCTCTTCAGCTCTTCCATAGATCCAGTTCATGTGCACCGTGGATCGTAACAAAGTCCTTGTGTTGGCAGCCACCATCCTTCCTGCAACGTACGAAGCCATCTACAGGTTCAGTGAACTCTACTACTTAGGGAAGAAAAGAGGCGGCCCAAGAGCTCTGAGGTTACGAAGAATTGGTTTGCCAAGAAGAGCAGGGACGGACTATACAACAAGCTGAATGGTGGGCTCAGGAATGAAGACCCCAGGCATTGCCAGAACTTCATGAGGATGCCTTCCCAGCATGTTTGATTGAACTTGTGCAGCGGCTGACACACAGGTTGACCAAGAAACACCAACTTCTGGCCAGCCTGGAGCTGGGCTCAGAGGTGGCACTCACTTGCGCCAACCTTGGCCTCTCAGGGACCACCTCAGGAGCATGCAGACGGTACGGCGGAGGGTGGCCACACAACACCACAGCACTGTGGCCAGAAGAAGTGGTGCAGGCCATCATTCGAAGAGAATACAAGGAGGAGCTCCTCCAGTGCCCCTCCACTGAAGAGGATGGAAGAAAGTTGCAGAGGAGTGGTATCAGAGGTGAATTTCCCACACACCGTTGGAGGCCATTGATGGCAAGCACGTGGCTTGCAAAATTGCCAGCAACTCACAAATACCTCCTTATCACAACTACAAGGGCTTCTTCAGCATCATCCTGCTTCACCATGGTCGTGCTGGACTACAAGCCATGTACATCGATGCTTCAGGCACGGCTCAACTTTCAGATGCCCAGCGATATACAACCGCATAGTGACTCAAGGGTAAGGTTGGGAACGCAACCTACATCGTTGGGCTTCCCGGATCCAGAACCGCCTGCCCAACGACACGCAAGATGTTGCCCGATTAATCGTGGGGGATGACGCCTTTCCCTCACATTTCCTGAAGCCCACACCTCCAATACCTCACCGGTGAAGAGAGGATCTTTCAACTAAGGCCGTCCAGGGCAAGCGGAGTGGTGGAACACCTTTGACATCCTGGCCAACAGTCCAGGAACTTCTCTCACTACCATGCTGCAATCACCAGAGACCGTGCAGGAGGATCATGGAAGCTTGCGCATCCTGAACACAATTCTCATGCGCTACCGTCGCTACCAGTCTTGCAGAACAGGCTCGTGGACCTCCAACAAGGCAATGGGGACAATGGAGCCTTGGGGAATGGAGGAAGGCGCGAAACTGATAGACACTGCGAGGATGTGCAAGCCTCACGTGAAGGAAGAAGCAGCGCAACCTCCTGAGACACTGGTGCAACTCCCCAAGCTGGAGCAGTAAGATGGCAAAACAGGATGATAGATGCTTAATGGATGCTTCCTTCAGCCTGTCTCATCAAACGATGATGTTGTGCAACATGTCTATGTGTGTGGCCCCTACAATGAAACAGGGCATTTTAATAAAGAGTTGGTTTTATTTTGACATGGTGTTGGATGATTGATCATATGTTATTGATAATAAGGGCATTAAGGTGTGGCACCTGGGAGGATGCGTTGGGACCATACAGTCCCACTATGTTTGCTTGGAGGTTTATCTACCACAGCTATTTACCATACCCAAAGGTATCCTGCCCATCCACAGCTATCTCAAACCCATCCCAAATGCATGCAAAGGCTTAAAACTATTTCCTAAAGTTTCCAGCAAGACTTTATTAAAAAAAAGAATGAAGCAGTGTGGAATCAAAATAGACTTTATTAACAACAAGCTATAAGACAAAAATTAGTCTCGTGGCACTCCTCTTGGTCGCTCAGTCCTCGGGGTGAGGGCCAGGTGCTGTTGGAGGTGGGCTGGTGCTGGAATGCTTGTCATCAGCTTTCCTCCAGAGCAGAACAGCAGAAGCCCCAACCCAGAGAGCGAGCCCCGGTGTTCCAGAAACCCCAGCAAACCAGAGTGAAGGGCCAGGGGGTGGATGGTAGCCTTTCCCTCTTGCAAGGGCTGCAGCAGATGGCTGAGGCTTGCTGATGCTTCAGCAATGTTGTGGGGTTGCTGGCTGGCAGGAGAGGCTGGCAGAACCAAGGCTGGGGAAGGCTGGCAGGAAGGCAGTCACCAAAGGCTGACAGGCAGGCAGTCACCAAGGCTGGCAGGCAGGCTGGAGGCGGCTGGCAGGCACCAAGGCTTGCAGGCAAGACGGCAGAAAGGCAGGCACCAAGGCTGGTCAGGCAGAACTGAACCAAGGCTGGCAGGAAGGCAGGCAGCAAGGGCTCGGAAGGCAGGCAACAGCAAGCGCTGGCAGGGAGGCTGGCACGCAAGGCTTGGGCAGGCAGGCAGCAGCGGGCTGGCAGCAAGGCTCTTGCAGCAGGCATGCATGGCAGCAAGGCAGCTGTCAATCCATCTGGCAGCAGGTCTTTCCTCTGAATGGTGACCTGCTTCCGAGCTGCTTACTTTATATCCGAACGGGGGTCTACGCAATTGCATCCTCCACATGCGCAATTAATGCAGGATCCCGTTAGCTTCCTCGCTGCTATCCGCTAGGCTTCCGCTCTGCATCCGCTTCATTGCTCGGCGTCCAACTTTGCATCCACTTCATTCCGTTCCATGTATCCGCTTGCGGAGGCCCCCCGGAAGCTCCTGCGGATGTGCGCATCCGCTTCCATCGCTAGGCTTCTGTTCTGCTATGCCGCTTTCATCCGCCCTGCGTGCCTCCCATCACGTCCTGTTCAGGTTTATTCCGCGCTTGCCGTTTATATGCAGATTTTGCACCCTTTTTGAGCAGCAGATAACAAACGATGGAAATTTTGCTCATCCGTTGTGTCCTTTTTACTAACGTTTTGCATCCGTTGGGCAGTGTGACAGGGCCTTTACCTATATAGCAGTTGCTTGTTCTCTGGATCATCCAATAATTTAAGCATATTAATTTGCTTCTATTTCTAGCTGTATTTTTTCCATCTTATATAACATCACAGACTTTGTACCAAGACAATCTGCACTCCTGTTTAAAAAAAAATGTGGTTGTCAGCAACAATGAGATATGGTTGCTTTTGTCCTGTGCTTGATATTGTTATGATTAGATCTGGCTTTAGTTGAAGCAATATAAATCTTTGTCTATAAAGGAAGCAGTTTTCCAAACTTTGGTTGCCCAAATTTAAATTATCTAGAAAAAATATATAAAACACTGCAGTGTATTCTATAGGTTGGCTTGGAAATATCCTGTTTGTTCTTGACTCCTTTTCTCATCTACAATAAATCAGAATAAAAAGAAAGCTCAAGATATATTTTTGTGGATTGTGTAAATTTTATTAAATAATATATACACCCTGTAGATTTGATCTTCTATGCAATCACTTGAGCTTCTGGTACAAAAGTCTTTTCGCAGAACTGAAAACTTCTAATTACATTATTTGCACAGGAGGAAAAAAGAACAAAAATCTATCAACAGAGAACTGAACTCTTGTTTAAAAGTCACATTAAAGACCAGGAGAAAAGGTTCATTAAAGAAAAGTAATACCCTAAATGAGGCTAATGTGCTGCTTCTAGTTTCAATGAGCTCTTAAAAATGGATTTTTTTTTGAAAAAAATCTGTTTTAATTAATTTCTTTGTGAAATGAATTCATTGCATCAAAAAATTAGCAGTACAACAAGCAATAAATGTGCTCATTGCTCAACAGATCCACAAAGTTATTTTTTTAAAAAGAAGATTAAGCTGGCAGAAAATACTTTGAACATTAAAGTGTGACCTTTTATGCTCTAAAACAACAAAAAAAAGTTAATTAAAGAACACTTAAAAATCAGCATGTACTCCTTTTGCAAAATACTATCCTAAGTATAGTCTTCTTATTTTTTTTTAATTAGCATTACCATGCACATGTTGGGTGTGTTTATGGGAATGTAGGTGGAAGAACAAAAGAGAGAATGGAAGAAAAAGAAATTCATTCACACAACAAAATTAACCCAATCACTGGATTTTTTATATTCACACAATATACTGAACAATAACCAAATGAGCTTCATTTGCAGAACACATTAAACCACACAGAGAGAGAGACACACACACAAATAACTGAAAAGTGAAGTTTAGCTCTATCTTGGGAATGTTAAGTGTTTAAAAGAAAATGTACAAATGTTAATAAAAAATGTGACAGTTATTAATGGTTGGTCACAAGATGTATAACTGACTTGAGGAGTAGTTTTATAGCTCCTTTCTCATTCCCCACACCAAAAATTGACCTGCAAAAATTAAAATTAATGCTATGTTTAATGGCTAATATTACCAGATTTCACCTCATCTGTAATGCCTTGTATCTACAATATTGCAAGACACTGAGAAATAAACTCCTTCAGATGAAGAATATTTGGAAAAAAATGCTTCAAACACACTGTCTTTTCTCTAAAATTATTGGTAATATCAGAGGTATATGCAGGGCACAATTTTGGAGCAGGCTCTTGAGGCTGGGCTTGTGCAAGTTCCTGTTTCATTTCACCAAAAGAAAGTTATTACTCTGATATTGCACATTAAATCACTTTATTTCATTCCAACCTACTTTGGTTAAGATCTGATCTTTAACCAAGTCTAGCAAGTTGCCATCATGAACAAAAAAATGCTTTCACCATCTGTTATACAGAAAGCACCATATGAAAATGATAGGGGAAAATGCAACTTTCTCTAAAGAATCAGTAAACTGATGTTTCTCATCCCCTGGCTTATGTTTAAAGAATGATGTTTAATCCTTTCAAACAGAATATTTTTACTGAATTCCTATTAAAATCTGCACCCTATGAAGAAAATTGCAAGAATTAAAAATTAAGAAGCCCAATTATAAATATTTTATTATAGACCTTGCCTTTTCTACTTTCTACAATGATCTCTCCTGTTTTCAACCTGTCTCTGCCTCATCAAATGTCATTGTATTGCTATTAGTATCAAATTCAGTGCCACTTTTGTGAGCTGGACAGGAATAAAAGAGCAAAGAAGTAATACATAATTGTTTTTTGCAAAATTATAAAGAGATACTTTGCTTCAAGAACCTGCTTTGATGCAGCAATTTGAATCACATGGATTCAAGAATTTTATACTGTAATTCTTCAAATGAAACACATGAAGTAAAATTTGAGAAAGAGTGATTTTGAATTTTTTCCTCCTTAAGTCCATTAAATTTAGAGCAGCATTCTGAATCAGAGTGCCATTAAGACATGTGAATTTCAATATTTAGAATCCCAAATTAACATAGATCCTCAGATTTCAAGAGCATGTGAGAGAAAGCTGATTTATAGCATTCTATGAAAAGCAGTACTTTATTAGAACTGGAGTTTCCTGCTGAGGATGTACTAGTTATACCAGAATATTTTTAGTTTTGGTCTTTTGCTAATTATTATTATTAGGAACAGAAATACAGCTTTTCAAAAACATACTAAAATGTGTTTAATGTCTTAAGGAAGGAAATATATTTAAGCAAAATACGTTTGGAAGAGGAGCTAAGCTACATTACTGTTATCAATTCCTTAATAGGCTGTTCATTAATTATTAACAAAGTTGGAACTGAAGCTGCATTACAATTTCAATCTCATTGCATAAATCCAGACAAAAAATGAGAGGACATCTTAATTAAATTATATGCTACTGACTTAATAAAGACTAAACCATCATGTTGTTAAGCTAAAACTATAATTTAAAAATGACATCAGCCATCCATTGAAGATCAACAAGATTTTTCTATGATAAATTCCTAAACAGGTACTATTATTTTTTATGTGAACAAGCCAGTTACCGATTGACATTTCTTTCAAACTGACTGTTTTAAAATTCTGTGTGTGTATGTGTGTGCGCGCACCTGTCTGCATCATTTACACAAACATATATTAAAGGCAATCTAGATCAGAGCAGCCATACATTTTATCAGATAAAATATATGCTAATAGCTCAAATTTGACTGTGACTTACTCAATCATTCAAACATGCATACATACACTGTCTGATACCCAATGACACTGGGCAGTTTGTGTTTCTTTTCCAAATGCTAATAGATGAAATATACAAAGATCAATCTGAAATGTGTAAGCACTTTACGGAAAGCAATTCTCCATCTAGTTAATTCAGAGCCATCAATCTGGATTTGATTCCTGGTGACTGCAAGGAAGAATGTCGATTTTGAACTAACTTTTGTAAGAACTTTTAGCTCTTTCATGAATATTTCAGTAATCTTTGAACCAACCACCTTGTCCACTGAGTTTCCATTCTACTACTTCTCATAATGTTGCTAAGCAAAACATTCTTTTTAACCCACAAAAATGTAGTTTTCTACTTTCTGACCACAAAGTATTCAGGGTTTATGTAGCCCAGAACTCACTGAATACTTGTTTGTTTGGTTGGCTGTAATTGATGAAACTCTTAGAAACCATCTCAAGACCCACAGTTTAAGTCATTTATCATCCCTCTCTTGTTCTTTTTCAGTGTCCAGTCTCCATAACCATACATTACTATTGCTTTTACTATTCTGATCTTGGATGCAGAGGTGGTAGTCAGCAGGTTCTGACCAGTTCTGGAGAACCATTAGCGGAAATTTTGAGTAGTTCAGAAAACCGCTGGTAACCTTCCCCCAGGAGTGGGGAGGAAATGGAGATTTTACAGTATCATTCCCCTGTCATGCCCACCAAGCCACACCCACCAAGCCATGCCATGCCCACCAAGCCACACCCACAGAACCGGTAGTAAAAAAAATTAATCCCATCCTGCTTGGATGTCATTGAACTATCCATATCATTCATGATCTTGTCTAAGTTTCTCATTGTCATCCTCCCTCAAATTAATTTTATTTTATCTAGCACACTCCAAACATATCTTAATCTACTCTTTATCTTACCTAAATAAAAATTATCTGAAACTTACTTGTTCACCAGGAACGGCAATGTCAATAAACATGTGCAATGATATTGTTTGTCTTCTTAATATTTAATATTGGTCTGTTTTTTTCACATTTCCCTTTTAATTTCACAATGAGTTTTATTTTTAGCCAACAAAATGATATTATCTCTGTATCTCAAAATATTTCAATCTCCTATTTTGATTCCAGTTGTCATCTCTTCTACTATTTCCATTCTTAGACATCATACACTATATATCATAAACAGATATGGGGGGAAATCTATTATCTTCTTTCACTCTCTTTTCCATTTGGAATCATTTTGATTCTTGAAATGCAATTCTTTCATTATAAAGATTATTGCTATTTGTAAAATTTCTTCAGAAATAATAATCTGATAGTCTAAAAATTCCTAGTACTTTTCATCCATTTTGTCATGATTTTCACAATGAAAGCTATTGTGAAGCAAAGGTAATCTTGCAATCTCTTGTTTCTTTTTCTTATTATTACATCTTATATTACTTTATTATTAAGATATAACATTATTATACAGATATAGGTATGTAGGTATTACATTGTTACACAATTTATATTATTTATCTAATCCTATGTTCCTCTACCTTTTTTGAACCCTGCCTGTTTATTCAACCTTTTTCTGTTCTTTGTATCTTTTTTTTGGGGTGGTGGTGGTGGTAAGCTCTTAACTTACCAAACATTGCTTCTGTGAGGTATTAGTATAATGATCTCTATTCCTCACACTGATTTAATAGTCTGAAAACATGCTCTCCATGTATATTATCTTGATAACACATCTTTATTTTTTTCTTTCGAGTTTAGTCTACACATATGTTGCATAAATAATTCATGGCCTATTCCAATCTGTACCTGAAGTTGTTTTGGTTGATTAGATTGCACTTTTCCATCTTCAGTTTCCTGATATGTAGCTTTTTGATTCTGAAGAAATCCACCAGAAATTTCCATATGTAGAGTCTTTCATTTATATTGCTTAAATAAATTTCCCACAAAGAGATTTATTTGCAGACTGCTATTAATATATCATCTGCTTTATTGTGATTACCCAATCCAAACTATCCTGTAAATCCAGATTCTTCCATTTCTCCAGCTCCATTTGTTTTATTATGTCCTGTCTTGATATTTCATCGATAATAGTAAGGCTTATATATGGAATGCTTCAAGTTCCAAATTTTCCCTTGTTTTTACTTCATACATTCCATGATATGGCAGTATCTGTTCCTGTAGAATTGGAAACTCCCCTTTCAGCACTGGCACCAACTGTGAACAAACTTTGTTGAAATGTTGGTCTGGCTTTGCCATCATAAGGTTGCACCTGTTCTCTAGTAACTACATTTACCTTTGGAGCACTGTCTGGGCAATTGTTTAAGGAGATTCTCAGTCATACAAGTCATGGATGTCCCAAAGATGCTTTCTGAAGAGGCAACTGGACTTTCTGACTTTTCTTTGAAGATGTTTTGCTTTTCATCCAAGAAGCTTCTTAGATGAAAAAGCTTCTTGGACGAGAAGTGAAATCTCTTTAAAGAAAAATCAGAAAATCCAATTGCCTCTTGAAAAAGCACCTTTTGAGACATGTCTAGGTAATTTACTTCAAAAGGGACATGGAGAACATAGAACACATTCAGAGGAGAGCCATCAGGATAGTGGTGGCACAGAAAAAAATCCCTGTATAGAACAAAGAACAGGTAAAACTATGGGGGAAATAGAGTAGCAGTTTATGAATATCTAAAAGGCTCTCGTGTACAAGAAAATTTATTATATATTAAAATTGAGAGATCACAAGGACCAATTGATTGAGGAGCAGAAATTCAGCTTGAACTTCAGGAAGAATTTCTGATGGTGCTTTGCCTGCTAATTACACACAAGACAGCTTGTACTACCCATTCAACATATTCACTGTAGTGATGTGAAAGCAAATTATATATATATATAT
>BHFT01035945.1:0-37844 GCA_004320025.1 Laticauda laticaudata | reverse complement strand
GTTACGAAGTCACTGAATTAGTTAAGAATAAAGAGCTGTTTGATGAACACCGGTCTCAAGTACTTCTATTCTCAGGATAGAACACATATGGTCCTTTGTTTTGTTCTGATTGTAGTTGGGGAGTTTTGGGGAAGGGGGGAGATCAATTCTGAGGATGGAGTAAGCATAGGTGATTTAGAGCCTTGAAGAATAGTAAGTTTATTGGAAAGTCAGTAACCCCAGTTAAATTCTTAGTTTTATTTTTTACTTGTATGTTGTTGTTTTTAACAAAACTTATCTTCCTGTAGAGTAGGGGCAGGAGTTTGACTTGTTAAATAGTTTCAAAATGAGTTCAGAAGTCACCCATCACTAAGCTCAAACCATCTAGAGATCTGTAAGTCTTTTGAATTACTCAGGCTATCACCATTTTAAACATATTTTTCATTAATAATCTTCATTATGACTCTCATTCTATTTTTGTCATATACATATCATATTTATATCCATAATGTACTTTTAAATCACATGGTTTGGCATAGATTTGATTGTTTCTACATGTTTCTACATGTTCCTTAAAGAATTCTTGTGCACATTAAGTGAAGATTAACAGGAAGAGACTTACAGTAGCACTAATAGGCCCAGGTTTGTTTATAATTTATAGCTAACAGAACAATTTAGGACTGCAGGCATGGTGAATGTTGATTGTTCAGATTAGTGAGAAGGAAATATTTCCAAATCATTAAGAGGCCAGCAATCTATCCATTTGCTGATGTAGCTTACCATGTGCATCCTGGCAAAGGAAAGATCATTACAAGGGATTTAAGGTTGTGCATTTTGCCAGATTGCTGCCTGATGGGGCTCTATCAAAGGGATTTAATGGTATGTATTCCAGCATAAAAGCTTTCTAAAGCAGAGGGGACTGAAATCTAGTTATAACATGCATAAAATCTTGCTGAGATCATAGATTTAAATATCACATGTTTTATCAAAATTAAGTCTCTTTCTAACATTTAGAATTCCATTTTCTCTAGATAAAAGAGTAAATGAATCTACTCAATATAGTGCTAGACTGATAAATTTCATGATATGTGGGGGGCATTAATCTATTAATGGCTATGTAATTTCATAGATGAAAGATTATATGACAGGTTAAGAATTATTGAAGGCACCAAATGCACTCATTTTTCAACTGAAACAGATACAGACTGTCAGTTGTATTTAACTGCTGTATAAAGATGCAATGGCAATCTCTTTTTCTACCATTTTGCCATGAAGTTGCCTTAATCTTCTCTCCAGCCAATTGTTATACAGGCTTAAGTTGTCCTTAACTGTACCCATAATAAAAGTATTTTTCCCCTGAAACACATTTGCAAGAAAGGAAAGTTGCACAATGTAAAAAAAAATCTGATAATTCACTGATCATGTAGAGTGACCTGTAGAGTATGGATTTAGCTGAACACATATTAGACATTTCAGGCTGATACAGGCATACCACTCATCTTTAATTCTGACTCCTACCTCAGTTACTATTCTGATTTTTGACATTGCTGAAGCATAGGAAATAGATTTCCCTGTTCTGCGAAATAGTGGAAGGTTCTGATTTTTACTTCATGTGCAGATACAGTAACGGGAGCTTCTACTGCTTCTGCAAGACTGATGGGGGACTGCTGCCATATAAAGTGGACTTGTGTAATTATACAACAGTGCCAAAGCCATGCTCATTTACTTTTATATATTTGCACGCAAATTGCCTGTGATTGACTTTGTGAACCTGTGCTCTTCTCAGGTCCCTTCTTTATCAAAGAAAAGACTCAGGATCTCCTAGTCATCAGACACTATACATCATCAGTGCTAGTGGATATGGGCTTTGTTTCCTGTTTATATACAGTATATTGCCCTGCCAGTGTTGGTGGGGATGGTTTTTCTCCTTGGTAATTCCTTGATCAGAGTATTGTTTTCTGCTTGGCTGTTTGTTTGGTGCTATCCCTGCTTATATGGAAGTAGGATACTGGAGATACTGTTCTTTTTACGTCCTTAATTTTTTTATGCCTCTTTTAAAACCTATTGTCTACTTGGCTAAACTTCCCCCAGTGCCCACTTGTTATTGAATCTCTGTGCAATCACCAGGACAGGATTTTCCACATACCAAAAAGGAGTAGAAATTCAGAATTCAGAAAAAAAGAAAGAATGGTCACCCAAAAAACTTTTCCCACAGTCTAGCTTCTATACATATGATAAATAGCATAGGAGATCTCGACTTCAAATCTCTCATATCACATAACTTTCTTAATTCTTCTAGCCCCTGCACCTCCAAAATTAGGGAGAGTGATTAATGATTGCTTTTTTTCTCCTGATAGCTGGTGTCATTTGGGGGGAATAGAAACAAAGCAAATCACTTTTTTTTAACTTGTCATGTAATAAATCTACAAGGTAGTAAACTCCCTGGCTTTGTTACCACCTGAGATTGGAGGTAAGAAATGTATTATGGGCAGAAGAAAGAATCCTTAGATGATCAAAAGTGATAGTTTGATGTTATATATTAGATGTAATTTTCTTGACCATATTATTCAAATTTTTAACAAATTGAATTGTTTTTAAAAAGATAGTATGCAGAGAAAATTATTCAAAAATTTGTATTTTATAGTTCCAGTTTTGATTATTGACATTATCAGCCACTAGTCTATAGAGATTATCAGTCATCAGGTCATGGTTGTCCAAATATGCTTTTTCAGGAGGCAACTGGACTTTCTTGTTTTTTCTTTGAAGATGTTTTGCTTCTCATCCAAGAAACTTCCTCAGCTCTGCAAGACATATAAATCCTCCACTATCCTGTCACAGCTGAAGAAGCATCCTGGATGAGAAGTGAATCATCTTAAAAAAAAAAAAAAACCAACAACACCCACCTTTGGGACATCAGCCACTAGAAACGTTTTGGATTTTCCACTCCCTTCCTGTATACTTGTATGACTGATTTTGTTAACTCATATTTTCAAAGGACTTAAGAATTTAGTCTACCTACTATTGAAAAGAATCCAGTATTTGTTTTTCATATTTGAACCCATATATTCTCAAAAAAGATGGTCTGATGCAATATATAACTTTAAATGGTAATAGCAATAACGGTTAGACTTATATACCACTTCATAGTGTTTTACAACCAGTGGTGGGATTCAAATTTTTTTACTACTGTTTCTGTGGGCATGGCAAGGAAAGGATACTGTAAAATCTCCAGTCAGAGGTGGTATTTGCCAGTTTTCTGAACTACTCAAAATCTCCACTACCATTCTCCAGAACTGGTCAGAACCTGCTGAATACCATCTTTGTTTACAGCCCTCTCTTAAACATTCACAGATGCAGCATATTGCCCTCAACAATTTTACTGACCTCATAAGAATGGGAGGCTGAGTCAACCTTGAACAGGCCAGGAATGAACTTCTGGCAGTTGGCAGAATTAGTGGCAATACTGCATTCTAACTAATACACCATCACAGCTCACTAATAATAAATCCATGATTTAACACAAACAAAAATAATAACAATAAAACCTTATGTCACATTGTTAAAGCAGCCATTGATACCTGACAAAACGTATGCTTCAGGAAGTGCTAGCTTATAAAAATAAGTTTCTAAGCTATATTTAAAGTGATCAGAGAGGGTAAAGATAGTAATGGAGAGAAAATCCATTGTACTGGAACTCCAGACATAGTTGATTCTAATTGGGACTTCTTGGGCAGCATTTTCAGCAGACACTTGGTGAATGAACAAGACAAGTAGGGCACAAAGTCACATCTTTAGCAAGTTTAATATTAATCGATCCCTGGTTTTGCTCTAAACACAGACCCTTAATATTGTTACTCCTCGAGTACGTCCAGAAGATTGCAGCATTGGACTTTTGCCAAGGAATCATGATAAGAATCGCTGCATGGATGTACTTCCTTTGGATCGGTGCCTCCCTTTCCTTATTTCTGTTGATGGAGAATCAAGCAACTATATTAATGCTGCACTCATGGATGTAAGTAAAACAATTTTTTAATGTGAAACAGAGTAAAACTGAATAACTTGGAGCACTACTGTCTTTCTACCACATGTATTCCCAGTTTTTCCAAATAACTGAATAAGGTATAAATACATTGCATCTCACTTTTATCCTCTTTGATCAGTTGGGCTGAGAAAGACAAAATAATCTGTTTCAGTGTGATATTCCTTTCATCCTATAAATCAGGAGTGGAATTCTACTGGCTCTGTCTGGTTCTATAGAACCCCTTGTAAACTTTCAAAGCAGTTTGGAGAACGGGTAGTTAGAAGCAATCTCCTTTTGTTTTTTCCACCCTAATTACATTCTTGCCAGGACGCCTAGACTTCCTGTCTCTGGAGTTTCTGAGGCTTGGCTTTCTTAAAAGGGAAGGATTGTTTTAAGATTTTTACACTGTTGTTGGTAGGAAATAATTCCCTGGACAATCAGCACTTTGAAAAAATAATTGAATCATGAAGCAAAGCTTTTAATGACAGGGAACCAAGATGAGTGACATTCAGTAAGGCTTCTTGGCTAGCTAGAAAGATTGACATTCAAACGTGAGTTTACATACCCTTTCTGAGTTTTGGTCTAAAACTGGTTTTTGGTGAAAGTTAATTCTGTGCTTGGTGACATTTAATCCTGTGTTTATTGATGGGATAATTTTCTCTATTCAGCTTCAACAAGCAACAGCTACTGTTGTGATTTAATTATTTGTATTGTGTTTGAATTTTTTCCTGCCTCATGGTTTCTTTTTTTATTTGGGGAGGGGGTCATCCTCATTGCTTTAGTACTATATGGCACTGTCCTTTTGGGATATACTTCCAAGAGGCAGGATGCAAGCTTCGCACTGATTTTCTTTATTGCCTTTCTGGGAGGCATGTGACTTTTCCTTAAATCTGGATGATTTCCTTAGGATATCATGTGAAGTAAGTGAGACCAGCTGATATCTTTAAGTGGTGCAAATGGATCTAAGGATTGCTTTTCCTGGGTGTGCTTTTCCTGAAGAGCTTAAATGATCTCTCTGCTAAAGGGTTTCACTTTATGAGCAAGAAATGGCTGCTTAATAGTTATCACTGCATTTTAACTATTTTCATTCTTCAAGGTGCTCTGGCATCCTGCCTGATTTGTAACTCTGGCTTGCAGGTATTTTTAATCAAATGATTGGTATTTCGGGCAGCTTTTTGCAAGCAAAGCAGCTTTTTGTGTTTTTGTACAGGTAACATTTGACTTACAACAGTTCATTTAGTGACCATTCAAAGTTACAACGGCACTGAAAAAACTGACTTATGACCATTTTTAGACTTATGACCATTACACTGTCATGAGAGTCCAGGCAAGGAGTAGCACCCCTTGACATGAGTGATATTGAGTTGGCCATGCCCACCCAGTCACATGACCACCAAGCCATATCCACCAACTAAGCCACGCCCACAGAACCAGTTGTTAAAAAAACTGAATCCCACCCCTGCTATAAATGATCACTTTTAAGTGCAGGATATGGGAAGGATATCTCCTATACATTAATTACAAAATGACACATCATAATGGGTGTGGAATGACCCTGATATATCCTTGTATATCATATATTTCTCTAGATTCAGTATCTGTATTCATCTGTTTGGGTTAAAATTGTTATAAATCTTTGAATTTGAAAGAAATAAATCCAAAATGTAATCCCATATTTTTTTCCTTTTTTCTCTTCATTATTTAACATACATTCAGTTATGATTATAAGTGAGCACCTTTGCTATAAAATCTAAGGTTTGCATGTTTCACAATTCAAATAAATAAATTCTTTCAGCTGCAGTATGTAATCTTGTCAGAGTGACTCACAGGCATTGTGATAGCAAATATGCATCTGTTATCTAACAGTTGAGTGCACAGGGCCCTTTACTGCTTCACTAAGCAAAAGCTGTTTTGTTTTTTTTTAAAACAAACCTTCTCTGTCTAACTTTGAGCAGCTGCCAGCAATAAAACTGTTGGGGGTATTTTTGTTTTGGTTTATCTTTACAAATATTTCACATAGAAACAAATTCCATGGTAAATGCTGAAGGGTTTCTCATGCTACATGCCTTTTTTCTGACCTACCTACCTTGATTTCAGATGTGGCTTGCATTTATAACTCTGTAGCCATATATGTTGTATCATATATATTCAGGACACACACCAATATGATGATATTATTGCTATAAAATCTCTCACTGCAAAAAAACCCCAGTCAATTATAGCTATATCTCCAAATCTTATTCTGTCTCTTAAATAAACAAAAAAATATTACATTACTTTAAAACATAGTCTTCTTTTCATTAAAATCATCCCCAGGAAGGATAAATACCATTAGAATTGAAAATTGAAGAAAGAATACTGATTTTTTGCCCATATGGATGCCTCTCTTGGAAGTTGCTTGGGGAATAGAAAGGGGAATGTTGGATGTACCTCATGGAGCTCAGCACATGCCTGCATCTTGATCAGTGGTGGGATTCAAATTTTTTTACTACTGGTTCTGTGGGCGTGGCTTGGTGGGTGTGGCAGGGAAAGAATACTGTAAAATCTCCAGTCAGAGATGTTATTTGCCAGTTCTCTGAACTAATCAAAATTTCCACTCCCAGTTCTGCAGAACTGGTCAGAACCTGCTGAATACCACCTCTGATCTTGATGTCCCTCGAGTGATGATTTTTTTCTTTGCCTCACTAGTATAGTGACAGTGTGCTCTAGAAAGCAGGACTTTCAGAGAGGATTTCAAGGAGGAATCTTCTCCTGATGTACATTTAAGTCTTGAGTGAAACAAGAAGCTCAGGATCTGGGTAGTATTATTTCTGATAACTCTATCCACGTTTGTTACCTTGATGTGATAAAGAAAAGTTCCTGCTTAATTTGGATTTTTTAAAAAAATATATACACTGATAGATCTCTGAGTGTTTTTTTTTTCTTCACAGCAATTCTTATATGTTTTTATATAGGTTTTTTACATTTTGTCAAGCTTTGCTATTCAAATGCAGGTTAACAAAGGTTTGGATTTTCTGTTCCCCACTGTAAGATTCTCATCAAAATGACTAGCACTACCTCTGCATGGATCTCAGGACTAGTTTTAAGGACTTCTCAGAATGCTAGCTAACTGCTTTAAGGAGATGGATATCTCCTTTTTAGGTTTATCCCAAATCCTAATCCATGTTTATTCTACAGATGTTCAGAAGGGATAGTTTATTCATTTAAATGGTAAGCTGTAGGCAAAATGCAATAATACTTTAAATGTGTAATCTCCTTTTTATGCTACATTTTTAAATTTTTAAATTTGAGGGATGTTAATGGCAATGCAAATAGCATGATCTGCCCTTCTTGGCCAAATGTTTGTCACTAGATTATGAAAATCAGTAGTTGACTTCTAGAATTTTACTATTGTATAAAAGAAGAAATGTTGGCAAATATTTTTTCAATTGTAATATTTCAGAATTAGATAAAGATTTTTAATTTTACTCACTTTCTTAATAGTACTTTGAGCCTATAATTTTGGGGAATCTTACTTAACTTTTTTATGTATGGGGACAATGAAAGTTTCCCATCCTGTTTGGACAGGGATACTATTATTCATGTAAAAGAATCACATAAGCACTGGGCCCACCAATTAATGTACTTTTTCTATGATTCTCTGTCTAAGAAATAACATTATCAGACATTCATCTTCCTTTGGGATTAATGTGCTGCTTCTATCAATCACTAATACAATTAACTGAATTAAATATAAATATGATCTTGAGTTGACCTCAACTCTTGGTGAGTGCATCCCTTCAGTTTCCTTGGCAGTGTAATGGCAGGAGTTTACCACTGCTTTCTTCTGTTTCTTGTTTTGTTTTATTTTGCAGTCTAGCCAGCAGCTCTAAAATTCCAAGGTGTATTTCCCATCTAAGCATTAACATCTACCTAATATAAATGCTTAGAGAAAATATGTCTGAAACATAATGGATACATCCCAACTTTTAAAGGTTTAAAGGCTTTTTTTTAGGCTAAGCTCTTAAAAAGGAAGAAATACTTGTTTAGGTTGAGTATAGCAGAAGCTTGTTGTGTCAACTTAATTTATTAAATTCCAGTTTCCAGTTATTAATATCCTTAGGAAAAGTCTTGCTTCCAGGTGGCACATTGAGTCATTTATTCTAATTGTTATGCAAAAGGGATAATTCTTGTTCTTATGCTTCTTCTCTAATGAAATAAAACCTTATTATGCAGGCTGTTTCTATTCAATGGGGTGGGTGGCAAAAACAGATTATGAGGTATGATTTTTATTATCTATTTATGTTAATCTGTTTGCCTGTCCATAGGCTCCCCAATGTAATATGTTTCTCAATAAACAATAACGGGTTTTTGTCACTAATGTGAATTCTTTTCCCCCATTGTTTTTTTTTCTTCCTTTAGAGCCACAAGCAACCTGCTGCCTTTATAGTTACTCAGCATCCATTGCCCAACACTGGAGCTGATTTCTGGAGGCTAGTGTTTGATTACAACTGTTCTTCTGTTGTGATGCTGAATGAAATGGATGCTGCCCAGGTAGATGGATTATTATGACGATGTATTTAATATTACATGTGTTATCAGCATCCAGAATTGCATTTGCACAACATTGGAAAGGTTCCCTACAGATGAGAAGATACTAAGAATAAATACTAGAATTTGCAGAAATTGATAGATTTACACTTGAAATTAAAGAGAATGAAGATACGGAATATTTTGAAACACGGGGTTCATTTTATCTATGGTCAAATAAGAATTAACTTTACCATGAGGATTTATTATTATTATCAATATGATTTAGTATTAACAATTAAATATTAATATTATGTGGAGAAAATACTATTATTATATGATCACTACTAATGAACATTATTATGAAGATGATGACTATTGCTCAAACTAACTGTAATCAGATAACACATTGTTCATATACACATTGAAATAGTTGCTCTTTCTTTATATAGTAAAAATTAAAAAATGTTGGGAAAAAAAAGTATATATGGATAAGCACTTTAGTTACTATTGGACCCACATTAAATACATGTGTCAGGGTTCCAAGTAATAGACCCATTTCAAGCAAAGACTCTGAGGCAGGTAGATTCCTCAAAGAAATATAATATTGGTGCATATCTGGTGAAAACCGACTCTTAGATGAAAACTCTGAAGTTTTCACCTAATTAAAAGTAAAAGTTTTCCCCCAATCCCAAACAATCAGTCACGTGGCCCAATCAAGGCAACATATGCTGGTCTGGTGAGATCACTCCTCCTTCCTACAGCCAGGTGTGAGAACATCCTTGGTTCCCAAAAGAAAGTATTTTTTTTTTACTACACAGCCACAGCTATCTCTAATCCCCCCTCCCTGTCCCTTAGCTCTAGTGTGGCAATGTTGAAGTTCCAAGATGGCTTCGGCCAGGTCAACTTCAGGGTTGACAACATAAATTAATTTGATTCCTTTAGACTTCTGGTTTTGAGCTTCTTCGGCGACAGACCGAAACTTCGTCTCTCCGAGGCTTCGATCTGTGTTCGCTGCTGGAGCACCCTGAGCCGGCTGGTTTCGGGGCTAAGCCACCCCATAGAGGTGGTGAAGAGGGGGGAGATTGCCTGCAGGGTTGAAGAAAGCCACATCTCTCCTCCCCAGCTGGCCATTACTCCCTTTCCCCGAAGTGTTGCATCAGTTCGTCAGATAATAGGCCATCCACAAAAGAAGAACTCAAACCGTGGTAAAGAATGTGCAAGGAGGAAGATAAGAAGAGAAAAGTTTTGTTGACCGGGTTAAACAAGCAAAAAAAGCCCAACAAATAAGGTACCCTGGAATTTTAAACTAACAACATCTGTCCCAGTAGAAGATCTTGAAGCTGTGAAGGAGAGAGAGGAAGGCAAAAGGATTAGGTTTTTCCTTATACAATCAGCTAAGAGACTTAAGCAAGAATATCTGGATAAAAAATCCACTTTGACATTAGATAGGCATCATAAGCTGGAAATAAAAAGTCAAAGGGATAATAAATGATTTCTGCGATCATTTAAAAGTTTTAAAAGCGAAAGGAGAAAAAAAATACAAGGCCAGGATCTGGAAAATTTGGAGGAGACTGCCTGGAATTAAAGGCCCTGTCACACGGCCCAACGGAATTTGCAAAACGTTTGTAAAAAGGACACAGCCGGACAAGAAAAATTTCCATCCCTTGTATCCGCTCTCAAAAGGGTAAAAATTTGCATAAGCAGAGCCGGATAACCGGAAAAGAAGCGGACGGGGGAGGATGCAGAGCGGATGGAAGCGGATGCGGAACGGCAATAAGCCTAGCGATTGGAAGCGGATGCAGAGTGCGATGCATAGAGATGCGTAGAGGATGCAGAGCACCGACCCAGAGCGGATCCTCGTATGGAGGAGTGCAGAGCATATGGCGTCTAAGAAGGATGCAGAGCGATTGCAGAAGCAGATGCCGTAGCGGAGACGTGGATAGCGTAAAGCTGCATCCGCTTTATCCTTCTCCGATCTGTGCAACTAATGCTGCGGCGTCCGTTCCGCTTCCTCCCTGTGATCCATTTACACGCTTGCGAACAATTGGAGATTGCGCGATGCGCACGGATGCCTAGTGGAAAGCAGATGCATAAACAGATGCAGAACAGATGGTCCCCCGTATGCCTACGGATGCAGAAACGGATGCATTGGCATAGGCATTTTGCCTGCTCAAAAATTTTGAGCAGCCTCAAAAACCTTACTAGCGGATTGAAAGTCCAATAGACGGATGCTGGAAAGGATAGAGAAAAGCAAAATGGAGGCCAGTGAGTAACAGAACGCGGATAGCATCGCGTTAACCAACGGATGGCAAGTGTTTTTCCTCCATTTTACATCCTCTTACCATCCATTGCGTGCAGTGTGACAAGGGTTTAAGAGAATGGAACTGTCATTTAAAATGAAATTTGAAGAAGATTCTTCAAAGATCATATTTTATATGGGAAAACTTGTAACAAAAGATAAGTAGAACCTCAGGAAGATAAAGTGGGAAAAAAGAAGCAAGTAGTAAACCAGCTTTAGATTATGAATGATTGGTGATTTTTGGCGATTTCTTTTGCAACTAGAGCTGACTAAAATAACTGGCGTGGTTGCTTTTAAAACTTTTTTAAAATGATATCACTCTTTGGAAGAACTGAAAACGGACTTAAAAAATGGAAAGATAGAGTTGCACAAGAAGTGGGGAGAAGTTCTTTTGGCTTGCTGCGGTTCAATTTTTAGAAATTGGAGGATCTGGAACTATAGAGAAGCGCAAACAAGAAACACTTGAGAAGGAAGAATTGACAAAGAAGAACCATCTTTTAATTGATCCAAATAATTTTAACGTGGGGGGGGGAAGGAAAAGGAGGAAAAGAGAGTGAAAGGTTTGAACAAGAAAAAACAACCAAAAAAAGCGACAATTTGAAAGATAAGTTATAAATTAGAACAGCAACAGTAAGAGGATTTACAAGATGAGTTAAGAACGGTGGAAAGATGAGGGGGAAAAAAAGGATGAGAAGATAGGCAGGAGAGAAAGCCAAGGAAAAAGAAGCTGTGAAAGGACAGAAACAAAAATGAGGATCAGGGAAAAGATGTAAGGATATAACCATAAGCTTGTTTAGAGATTAATGGTGGGTGAAATTTAATTGTATTAAAGGGATTCTCTAATGCTACTAAGCATAGCGTTCTTATATTAGCCAATGAAAATAATTTTAAAAATATCGATGATGGGATTAAAATATTTTATTGTATGTAGGGGATGTTGTTTAATAAATAAATGAATTAAAATGATAGAGAGAACTAAAAGGAACATTTTGAATTAGATTAGTAATGAGTTTATAAAAAATAAGTAAAGAAAATTATGAGGAAAAAAAGAATTAATCATGTAAAGTTTTTCAGTTGTTCCCAAAGAAGTATGATATCAGTTGAAAAAGAAATGTTAAAGATTTAAGTTTTAATGATATTAATGATAGAATGAATTGGAATTGGAATGTGTGCTTATTCTTACATATGTATATAATTTTTTCTTTTAAGAATATAGTTGTCTATATTAAGAATGTACCAAGCAAATCTGATTGGAAGTTATGTTATTATTATTGAATGCTATGAATCTTCAAAGCATATATCTTGAAGCTTAGAATAAGTGTTGGAATGGACAAAATTTAAAGGATATAAAGGTGCCATACTCCAATAGGTAACTACAGGGAAAAAATTTTTAATAGAAAAGATATATGAAATGTTGTAAACAGGACAGACAAAAGTATAAATAAACAATGATTTGAATTAGATGAGATAGTCAAACAAAATTTGAGAGAAAATTAAAAGAGGGGAAAAACTATGGAGAAAATATAAAATTGCGTAATAAGATATTGGAATAGAATATAAAAGATGAGCATGAAATTGAGTTTTGTGTCTGTATGAAGAAGTGATAACCTGGGACCATGCTATTTTCAAAAAAGATGTCTTATTTGTATTTTGTTTTTTGTGAAAACCCAAATAAAATTTTCAAAAAAAAATTGATTCCTTTAATAAATACTTTGGCTAGCTCTGATAATAATTCCCATCATTAAACAAGAGTTTAGGCTAGTGAAATATAAAGAACAATGATTTGCAAAACTGGGACTAAGGATCAAGATAATGATTTCCTCTACATTTGTCATTAATATTTTATTAGATATTATAAATTGAGTGTGTTCATAACTCACATAAACAGAGTGTGTTCAATGTGTCTTTTAATAGAAATGAACATTCTAAGATTTTGTGTGAAAACTGGTGTTTTGTGTTTCTCCTTTTTTCCTCCTGATTTGTGTTTTTTTTTCTTTCATTACGATCAGCTTTGTATGCAGTACTGGCCAGAGAAGACATCTTGCTGTTATGGGCCAATCCAAGTGGAATTTGTTTCTGCTGACATAGACGAGGATATTATTAATCGGATATTTCGGATCTGCAACATGGCAAGGGTAAATAGAAGTCAAATAATTTTCTATCAATATTCATTCTGCAGATATTAATTAGGATGCCTTGGGATAATGTAGGTGGGATGATCATATTGTTACTGTTTTTTGGGCGAGCAGCCTGTCTCTTTTGAACATAGAACATTGGACAGATTAGAGTTATTGAAAGGGGTCAGTTATAGGAAATGAAGCCAAAATAGTTATTTTGTTTCATTTTGTTTTTTATTAGTCAATTTACTCTTTATCATTCTACAAGATGCTAAAGTGATGTCCCCTCTTTACTTATTATCTTGCTTGTATAGTTTTAGACTCCCATCAATTGCAGTATTGACTAATATTTCTATAATTGGGACTTATTTCCTACCTTGTTTTCTTTTTACTATATCTTATCTCTCCTAGCTGTTCTCCACTGTTTATCCTTGAATTTGAATTTCTGAAGCATGTAATCTACTAGAACTGGATGGCAGATATGAATCTAGGTTTTGCATGAGAAAGGTCAAGGAAATACCCAATCTAGGATTATGCATTCAAGAATATACCATTGTAAATTTTAGCATACATTGCCTATTGTCCATATCTTCCTCTAATATGGGTAGTTAGCTAATACAGGTATTCCTTGACTTATGACCACAACTGAGTCCAAAAGTAAGTAAGTAAGTAAGTAAGTAAGACATTTCTTAAGTGAGTTTTGCCCCATTTTACATTTATTGACACAGCTGTTAAGTGAATCGCTGCAGTGGTTAAATTACGAACCCGGTTGTTAAGGCTTCCCTATTGACTTTGTTTGTTGGAAGGTGGAAAAAAGTGATCACATGAGATACTGGGATACTGCAATGGTAATAAATATGAACCAGTTGTCATGCATCTGAATCGCATGATCATGAGGATGCTGCACAGTTTACAACTGTGAAAAACAGTCCTAAATCACTTTTTTCAGTGCTGTTGTAACATTGAATTGTCATTAAATGAACTGTTGTAAGTTAAGGACTACCTGTATAAATAAAAGAGAAAGGCTAACATGATTTCAACATTTCCCATTTGGTAGTCCCTCTTTCATCACCCTATCTATGTCTCAAACTTAACTCTATACTCTGCTACAAAGCATTGATGATGAAACAATTCCTCTGTTAACAGATATGGTATTAAATATCCCCTTTAACCTATCACTTATAAGTGATTGTACTTGCAAAGGAAGACAGAAGAGTCAGGCTATTTATCAGCTACAATTTTCTTTATAATGGTTTTAGAAAATAATTGCAATGTCAGTGCTAAATATGCCCTTGATATTCAATCTTTTGAAGTCATTAGCTGAATATCAGTATTGTCCGTTAATTTGAAATGATATTTTTTTTAAAAAATGATTTTTTCATTTTTAAAAGAAAAGAACAGTTTTTTTAATTCTAGAGCTGACAATTGTCCCCAAATTTTCTCATCACATTCAAGAGAGGTTCTGCTAGCTACTAGTAACTGAATCTATGGTATATTTCTAGATGATGCTTACAAAAAGCTTCCACGGCATCCTTAGTTTCCACTGTGATGAAGGAAAATTGAAAAGTTTCTTTAATTTTTCTGTTATAAATGAAGAATGTTCTAATATGTATGATTTTTAATAGTTTAGCTGAGATAAACACTTCTGAAAATATTCCCCAATTCCTGCAACCAAAATGAATGAGAAATCTTCTTTCAAAGCTCTTAGAATACAACACATGCTGTTCTGGGGGTATATAGAAGCATCCATACCTTCCTTTTCAAGATTCAACCAATTCTACATTTTTTTCTTTAGCCGCAAGATGGGTACCGTATTGTTCAACATTTGCAGTATATTGGCTGGCCAGCATATAGAGACACTCCTCCTTCTAAACGCTCTCTCCTGAAAGTGGTCAGGCGGTTGGAAAAATGGCAGGAGCAATATGATGGGCGAGATGGGCGGACTGTGGTTCATTGCCTGTAAGCATTTCTGCATCTTGTTTTCTGTATTAAGTTCAGATTGCCTGTCTGAAAAGAAGAAGCATTGCAAACTTGATCACTTTGATGGATTACCCTGTACTGTTTGATACACATACTTAAAGAAAACCTGAATTTCCAAATGTCTGCATAATGCAGCATTATAGTATTATAGAGCTAAAAATCAACATGTTGTTTGTTTGTTTGTTATCATTAAGCCTGGTTCTCAATGACTCTGGTTCAATGGTCATTCTAAGCTGTTCTCCTTCTCTGTTCATAAGTCCTAGAATTTTTTTGTTGCAGAGTTTCCCTCATTACTCTAGATCACTGAGAAATGTTGGCTGGTGGCTAAATCAGCATATATAGTATGAATACTGACTGGAATTTACAGCTACCCAAGGATATCAAATATTGATGATAACCTGTTCTTATTAATTATATGGTCCAGAAGTATCACACATTGATACTTAATATGAGATGCAATATAATATGATTATATAATAGAACACATATTATGTGTTTAACAAGACAAACTAGAATGGACCTATGTTTGCTGTTTCTGTTCTGAATCTAATGTTATTGAACTATTTTTATGAAAAGCAAGTAAATTGTATATATGGCTGTTACATGTAATTGATGGTCTTGCATAGATCTCTTAGATTCCCTTGAAGTACTCTTCTGTTATGAACATATGTAATTTCCTAAACCAGCTCTTATTGTTTATGCTAGGAATGGTGGTGGCCGCAGTGGCACCTTCTGTGCCATATGTAGTGTGTGTGAAATGATCCAACAGCAAAATATCATTGATGTATTTCACATTGTGAAAACCTTGCGGAACAACAAGTCCAACATGGTGGAGACATTGGTAAGCATAATAGGTTGATTGCTTCTTGTTCCCTGAAATAAAATATTAACAGACTCTTTTTGTTTCTAAGCATCTATTTTGGATTTTATGTATTATTCAGATAATAGCAGAAGCTGCATTATGTACTTAAAAAACTCTTAAGGAACACTTATTTTAAAGTACAGTTCAATTGCTTTTGTTTTGAAAGGCGTGCAAACAGCTTCTATCCGTAGCTAATAAAACCTATTAAAATAAAATCAATTTAATTCAGTATACAGAAACAAGGTGGGGTTTCACACACTTTGACAATAATTCAGAAGATGATTTTTTTTTAACCTTGTACAAACAGAGCACTTCTCTGTTATTCTATAAAGCTTTCCAAGCTTCTAGGTGAGCCTGAATGAAAGGTGGGGCTGTTTTAAGAATTGCTTTGAAAGATTTCTAGTCTACTTACTCAAAGTCTATGAAACTCTGTTCAGAATTCTTTTAAACTGGGTGAAAAATAGAAACCTTCAGTGTTCTATATGTGACCTTTGAGATTTTCTCTCCTATATAGAGAAAATGATGTGAGATAAGTTGTATCCATGGGCAAGTACACAAAAAGCAGACACACTGCCCCCAGATACATAGAACTTTGAGGGTGGTGTTTATGTGTTTGCTTGTTGATATTTTAAATAATATATTATACATCATAAGATTATGTCCAGTCCAGTGGTAATTTATGTGTTGTGTTTATTTACTTAATAATCCTAATACAGTACTGCTTACCTGTCCATTTAAGAGTGAAAAAGAAACAAAACTAAAAACACGGGGGGGGGGACTTACAACTAATTTTAACCATGCTGAAAGAATAAAATATAAATTATTTAAATAATATCAAATAACCTTAAAATAATTTAAAATCCCCTTATTTGAGAGCTATGTAAGAAAAAGTTCTTTCCTATATGCTAGAATAACACATTTCTGGGTAGATTTATAAAAAGTTATGGGACTTTACATAAAGAGACCATAAGTAAGTCAGAGTTTAAATTGTAAATATTTCCTTAGAACTAACTTAGTAGCAAATGTAAGAATTTTCATATTACTCTCATATGATCTAATATAACCACTTTTGTTTTGGAACAATGGAAGCTTTCAGATATTTTTCCTGAAATGTGATGTAATTAAGACATGGATTAGTTATGCAAAGGTCACTAGTGGCACAGTGGGCAGATATTATCCTCATGTAAGAATCCAGGGACAACGTAAGGTCAGGGAAAATATTTGGGTTCTTTCTGGGGGAATACAACAACTTACAAACAAAGTTGAATCCAACTGTCAACCCAGCATCTTCAGTTTAATCTCAGCCTCATCCAGCCTTAGTCAGAAAATCTGAATATTTTGCCTACTTGCTTTATATGAGATAATGAGAGATCTGAGAATGACAGAATGAGAGCTTCAATATATTGGTGAAGCCTGGCTTAAAATAGTTCATTTGGAACTGGCTTATAATTTTTAGATCAACAGGGTCTGAACAGGTGTCAGATTACAGGTGTCTTAACTACTTTAAATAAAATTGAACAATTGTATCTCTTCTGGATGGCTGTTCAGAGGATGTATTAATAGAAACATTATGTTAGCAATGAATAAAGTGGACTTATATTTTGGGCACTGTTTATCCCGGCTCTTGAAAGAAAACCTGTTTGTTGTCTGTGGATTTCCCTCCCCCCCACTCAAATTACTGAATCGTAGTTGGGCTTTTTCCATTAATTTCAGTAGGAATAAGGTAATTAGCAAATAATACAGCAGAACGTTTCTTACATGGACACATATACACATATTGCAACTTAATTATTGCTCATGTGACGGTATCCTGTAGAAGATCTCAAGCGCCAACTTAGTCCAAATGGAATATCCATGTAAGACACTGGATCATATGTTGATAATACTAAAAATCTGAACTGGAGTCTGATTGTTTTGTAACCACAGTTTAAGATATTAAATTGGGTTAATCTTTAAAGCTTTAAATAAGTTATAACTTGAAAAGTGTGGTTCTCAATTGTTCACTGGCACTCTAGTGGCACAATGGCATTCCATGAAAAAATTACTGAAACACTAATGTACTTTGCAATGCTAGGAGCAAAGAAAGTTAGGGAATCTCTGACTTAGAGAATTTTTGAGAAACTATTTCTTCAGATATTAAGTTGTCCAGGCATGTTGAAGCTTTCCATATAGTAGAAGCTGCAGGAGAAGTACTTTTGAAGAGTTCTACTTTTACATAAAGTTATTCATTAGATATATGAATCTCCTAGATCAGTCTAAATTTATTAAAAATTCTTCCTTGGGAATTATATTTAGTTTTCTAACTTTTCATTTTTAGAAGAGCAGGGAAAATGCAGGTTCTATGGTAGACCCATATGTATTTGTCTTTTTTTTTTAAAAAATATCTTTTTTGCATTTGATTTTTTAAAAACAATGCATTTATTTGATGTGAATGGTAAAAGACATTTCAAAGCTGATTATGCTGTAATCTAATTTCTGTTTGTAATATTGCCCATATCCTTCTTCCTTAGCAATTTGAGGAAATGAAACAAGAATATTCTAAGGGTCACATGGAGCACTGAATGCAAATTTGGAACTCTGTATCTGTGTATGGGATTTTGAGAAATTTTGGGAGTCTAAATGTAATATTAAAGTAGAGTGGATTGAAAGAATGAGTCACCTGAATATTAACTTGATTTATCTTCTATCTCTTTCAGGAACAATATAAATTTGTATTTGAGGTTGCATTGGAATACTTAAGTTCATTTTAGCTCATCAAGGCAGGGAGCTAAAAACACCTAAAGCTTTGGTGTTTGAAGGACATTGGTTCCCCACTTTACTTCAGAGGAGTAATGGGCTAAAGCATATACAGCTCTTCATCCTTGAATGAGAAACCAGGTCAGCTCTGAGTGCCGGAGGAGAGATCTGTTGCCATCTGTTTTTAGAACATTCTTGCCTTTTAAGCAACCCACTATGGCAAAGGAAGAGGCAGGGTGGAATATTCTGCTTTCTAATCCCTTCTGACTGCTTCTCCGGATCATTTTAGATGTGTCTTTTTTCCCTTCCTTGATGCAAACAGGAGTGTGTGTGTGTGTGTGTGTGTGTGTGTGTGTGTGTGTGTGTGTGTGTAAAATATCAGCTCCACTTTCTGTGTTTCTACAAATCCTCACTTTTTTATTTCCTATATAAGCCAGTTTGCTTTAAAGGGAAGCTTCATTAAACACATGTTTGGCTTTTAGCAGAGCAAGCCTTTGTGTTAAGTTTTTCAGATAAAAAAACCACCGTCATAAATGTGTTATTTTTCTGTCAGCTCTTATCGTCTTAAAAGCAGGCTATGGAATGAAGAAGCTGCCAGTTAATTTTCTGCCTTGATTAATACACAATGCTACTAGATTTTGAATGTTCTGCATGGATTGGTTAAATCTTAATGGTTCTTATCAGCAGTGCTAGTGAAGCAACTCTGTAAAATTGCACCTCCTAGCAAAGTACATTGAGGTCACCCTGAAATTATCTTCATGTTTCAAATTATTGTTCCTTTGCTTGGTAATGAAGTTAATTTTATTTTATCATAAGTATTTGATTGTGTGCAGTGTATATTTACAAAAGGGGGAAACTGAAGGATGGGCTTAAAATATGTACCTTGGAAATTATTCTACCACCTACACCACGGGTGTCAAATTCACAGTGTCACATTGCCGTCATTTCCTTTTGTGGAGCTGGGGTGGGCATGCCCTGCATATGACACATCTGGCCCATGGGCCACCAGTTTGTCAACCCTGACCTACACAGTAGATCTGATATTTTATATGAAATAGTACAGTTGATGGACTTGTTACATACCTCATTAACCAATGTGGTAGAAAGCGGTGTTCTAAAATATCCTGATCATATAGAAATGGGTGATTGCAACTTCACACCTTTTGATGAACTGCATATATATGTAAGATGTTAACTAATATGAGTTTATAAGTTAGGCTGGCCAATCACATTACCCAAACAAGGGTACCCAATGAAGGGCCTTCAAATTTCATTGTCTGATCAAAGAACAGAGATGAATAATTTTTATTAACCCATGTGTTAGCTGTCCTTTCTGTAAAAGGTACTGTTATTTATGGTACATGATACACTTACTCTCTTGCTTCATAATAACGATTGCAGCAACAATCAATTTGAAAAATTTATTTTGTAAAAGAAACAATTTTATGCTTTCATTTTCAAAATCACAACTGTTTTGTCTTTGAGGGAAGATTTTGGGGTGCGTTATGGGAAAGGGGATCAAAGTTTTCTGTTATATCTTAAGAAAACATTTTTTTGGAAATGAACACAAGATTGTTGTTCTCTTTGCCTCAAGTCAAGAATTGTACGTTGAAATGGTAGAACTATGTTAAAGCTGAATAATATGAAATTGTCAGATTTTGTTTTATTATGAAATTGTCACTTATTGAAATGATGTATGTTAGCATCATTGGTATTTTTAAAAATTTAGCTATCCTTAATTTAGCCATTCCACTTCAAAGAAAGAAGAGCCTCAAGCATAGAATTAATGCAACTATACACTTCTCCCAGATAAGAAGTCTGTGAAGAAAGTGAAGGTTTAAACTTGGCATGTGACAAGTAAAATTAGCTCATTTAACTGTTACATCTCTCAGTAACTTTCTTAAATGTGTGTTCATACTATCCCCAATTTGGGGAACCAACTACATATTATATTGTATACATAATATATAGTGATTTGTGTGCCTTTAGACTAATGCAAAAGAACAAACAGTTAGCTAAACTCTAGCCCGAAAAAGGAATTTAACACTTTGATCACCACCATAAATTTCTTTCGTTGCAAATGCTTACATCATATATTTAGAGCACTTATCTGCAGATATAGAAATATGATATTTCTCACTGACATCTGCATTACATTTATTTGTTAAACTGATGTGGTTACAAGGCTCCTCACACCTATGGTTTTCTAATGTCATATGGGTGCACATAGCTGATCTTGGGTGATTCTGAAAAATTAGAAAAGGTCAAATCTGGCTAGCATTTATGTGAGTCTATAAAGAAATTTTAGAGCTATAATCTAGAAAAAAGTATATTGCAAGCACGCAAGTCTTGCAAATCACTTCAATGTTACTGTCAAGACAGCTATGCAGATGTGCCCATGGAGTTGCCAAAGATTGAGGTCAATTGAAAGAAATATTAATCTTTTTTTTTACACTAATAGGCAGACTATAATTGATTGGTGTAGGTAACCTCGCAGTGTCATTCTTCATTTGAAAGTGGAGAAATATATTTGATTATATGTACTTGGAAGTGGGGAAATGAGACAGAGGTCCATTTTAAATGGGTCAGATTAAGCATCTCAGATAAAGAAGGTAGAACAATCAGTGGGCAACATACAAAACAAGGCAAATGCAAATAGAAGTTAAATTTTGACATAAAAACAGGAAAAAAAGGATTCAACTGTGAAAGAAAAAGCCTGGAAGTTACATATGTCCAATCTTAGTTGAAAAATAGCAGATCATTATGGGAGAGAAGAGTTTTGATTAGTTGGTTGGTTGGCAATGCAAACAGATTTGAACACATTCTGTTGTGATCCCTACATGAATATTTCCCTATATCTTTGTATACTTTAAAAAAAATGAAAATAAAGGTAATAGGAAAATTGTAGGGAAAGTAATGAAGGAGAAAACAGAGGTGTAGAGTGAAGAGGGAAAGAAAAATAGCGTTGACTTTCAACTTTGTTTGGCATAGTAAAGTACAAAATAGAATTTAATGAGTACTAACCATTTGTAAAATAACAAACTAGGTCAATTAGCAAAACTGAAAGTCAAAAGTTCATTTTTTCTGTCTCAAGAACAAAGTTCAGAAGTGATTTCCAGGAAGAAACAAAATTGGATATATTCTTTTCTCTAATAAAAGCAATCAATTTTCTGCTAGCTTCATCACTTTTTCGAGCCTCTGTATTTTATAGAATTCTAGTGTACACAAGGATACACATAAATTGAGTTTAATCCTCCTTCTGCCCCGCATTATCTATTGAAAAACATTGCCTCAATGTTCCCAATATATGTACATATATGTGTGTGTTTGTGTGCATATATTATACATATACACATAAACACATGTATAACAAAAATTGACATCAGGAAATGGGATTTGAAATATCTTCCATGCGTCTTGGGCTTCTTGTGGCTACTAATGTATAAACATTTAAAGTTCCCATTTTGATCCTAAATTTTGTAACATAAAAAAAAATCAAATATCTAGCAAAATTTTATTTTACTTTATTTGACTTATTTTCATTGGGTCAGTAAGAAGGATGCCTTTCCTTTCTGCTGATGTGATTCTATCTTCTAGTTGTTTCATTAATAACCAGGCAATCAGGTATTACATGCATTGATTTTTGACATTTGAAATACAGTGTTAATTTCCTCTTTTAAAAATAAAAGGACAGAGAAGCAATAGCTACAAAACATTATAATTTAATAGAGCCCTTTAATTAATAATCTTTTTTGCTCTCTAGACATATTTTTGCAAGTTCACCAGCAGGATAGAACTATTAAAACACAATAAAAGAATTTCTGCTCTAAATGTGCAAATAAATAAGCAACAAGTAGCTATAAAAGTGGTGGTATCTGAAGTTCTCAAGGAAATGTGAAATGCTTCAGTGACTTCAGGCAAGGCTGCTATTTGTGTGCGACAATATTTTCATTTCAAATAATCTTGATTACTGAGGAACCTTCATTTCTACTTTAACAGAATAATAGAATAATAGAGTTGGAAGGGACCTTGGAGGTCTTCTAGTCCAACCCCCCTGCTCAAGCAGGAAATCCTACACCACTTCAGACAAATGATTGTCCAATCTCTTCTAAAAACCCTCCAGTGTTGGAGCACCTACAACTTCTGGAGGCAAGTTGTTCCACTGATTAATTATTTCCCAATTGTCAGGAAATTTCTCCTTTGATCCATTTCTTCTTGTCTGCCTTCAGTAGTATAGTAGGTTCAGTAGAATAGTAGGTTGACACACACCCTCAGTCCCTCAAACATTGGAACATTGCTGTCATGTCACTCCTGGTCCTTCTTTTGATACCCAAAATCATCTACCCAACTAGACATACCCAAATCCTGCAACCATTCTTCACATGTTTTGGCATACAGTTTCCTAATAATCTTTGTTGCTATTTTCTGCACTAATTTTCAGTTAATGAAATTGTGCATCTAGGATTTGTGCAACTCAAATATCAGGCTTGCCTGTTTTAGAGCAACAGAGATGCTCTTGGACTTGTGCAGAGGTGCCTTCTACCTATGCATCTTCATAGCAGAATTCCAATATGACAAATGTCCATTTGGGGACATGTCATAATGTAGGTTAAATTTTGCTCCAATATAGTGAAACTGTTCTTATGAGAAAGATTAAAGCTTGCTGAGAAGAAAGACTGGTGCAAGGGAAATAATGGAAGAAGATGAAAATGGAACTCTGTTGTGCACCTTTTCCTGTTTAATTTAATTTTATCTGCTTACCAATGGCTTCCATGTGTGCAATGCATTTATGTGAAGTGTAAAAGGATCCCCATTGGCTTAATCTTTGGGGGGAGTACAAGCAGGAATCTGATGTACTTACCATAATCAGTGCACCTGCCACAAAACAACTTTCTGGATAGAAATGTATGTAGGTTATGTATAGGCTGTAAAAGAAAAAGTAGAGAAGTAGAGAGGAAAAAAAATAATTTAACATGTAGGAAACATACAGGTTTTGAACTCTTTTATTTCTCGTACTGTATGTGAGAGTGAAAAGAAGGATGTGTGGGAGAAAACTACATTATCATTACAGTTACATTTTATCATAGATTATGTTATATTTCATCAGGAAAGTTTTTTGTTATTGTTAATTATAAAACTGTTCTAGTCCACATATCACCCAACTCAAGGTGGTTGAAGACTGTTTGAAAGAACTAACAAATTTCCAAAAACATAACCCAATTAATGTCTCATCATAAAAGGAGAAGCTATAATGCAGCTTAATTCAGAACCTATTAAAGCAGAACAGTAATCAAGCATTGATGCAAAATCCTACAAAATAGCACCAAAGGTTCTTCTCAGCAGGATGGAGGACAGATAATAGCCTTCACAACAAATGTAAAAATTATGTGAAAGCAGTAGGAATGACAAAATGTACCTGTTTCATTTATCTGTCATAGTTAAACTATTTTTGTGGGTTCTTATACTAATGCCCTCTTCACACAAAGAACATGAGCAAAAATTTCAGAAGGAAAGCGCTTGTTGTTCAGGAGCAATATTCACAGAAGAAGATTATGAGAGAAGCTGCATAATGCAATTCCATGTATTTTTCTTTGGAAATAAGCCCAACTTGTAATGGGGAGAGGGCATAATTTTGTTAAAAAATTAATTTATTTTCGTGAGAGCAACAAGAAAAAAACAGATTTACATTTACATTGCCATCCATCACTCATTCAATTAGGTTTACATATATGTCCTCATCTTTTTCTGTTAATATATACATAATATTTGAGCTAAAAGAAAAAAGATGATTAAAGTTGCACTGTAATATACAATAAACTCTCAGAAAGCAGACCCCTTGATAGGAAAACTATACTTCCAAAAGTCTTTTTATAGAAGCAAAATTGGAAAAAAATGAACTTGTTTTGATGTGGATATTAGGGCAGAATTGTGTTGTAATTTGCTAAAGTAATACCAACAAGCTGTCTCTGTTATGAAATTAGATGTGAATGACAAATTATGTTGACCATTAGCTGTGCACTAAAAAGCCAAAGTGCTTTGTTGATGTGTTCTTTGAAACTTGGACTTCAGTAGTGGTGTTGAATAATTATTAATGGGCATTGTAGTTTAGTATTTTGCAAACTCAGTAGCTGGGAATCTTAGTTCAACCATCAAGCTTTATTTACAGAAACCAACATTTTTAAATTTCACAAAAGGCAGTCTCCAGAAAACTGATTTTCTCAGACTTTGTGCTCAATTTAGTGTGCAGAAAATACAACCTATGCATCATGGCACATGTAAATAAGCTCAATTATCAGTCTTTTAAGACGGGCATGTTATTTCATTCTTATGGGTATATTAAGGATTGAATATAGTGATGTAATAATTAATAAAACTGTAGACAAGATGAAAAAAAGGTTTCTTAAAATGGCTTCTAGCAGTGCAGTATTGATTTGCAGCAACTAAGTTCCACTTTGTTAGTGGTGGTAATGCAAGCCAAAAAATTACAAATCAATCATGGAGAGAGAAATTGTTAGGAACCAGCAACGGTATGATTACAGAAAGACTATTTCATTGTAATGTCATTCCAAAATTTGAGAAAGAGAGAAAAGGAAAGTACCCTAGTTTCCATATCATCGTGGTAATTAAGGTCTCATGATGTAGATAGTATCTTCATGTTCCTAGGTACATAGAAAATACACATACATTTTCTGTTCTTATATTCAAGGTAAGGAAGATTTGCTATCAGATGTGACTGGAATGTTCAGGGGAAAATAGCTTCTATAATTTACTTGTACAATTTCTGCAATTTCTATCAAACCATGTTTATCCTACTTTCTCTGTTCAGGGCTCTAAATCTCATTCAATAATGCCTTTGAATAAAGTGATAATTCTGCATTGTTGCACAATATCTTAAGCTGAAGAAGTCTTTTATTTCCTCAGATTCTTCTCCACAACTAAACCTCACTAGATGAAATTAAATATTATGCATTCTATAGTGGGACACATTTTAAGCTACACGAGTATTCTATGCTTTCTTTCATTGTTCATAGACTTTGAACAGATCTTAGGCATGTTATATTTCCTGAAATCATATTTCTTGTAGTATTGAAATTTAACATAATGGAAACAAAGAAGTCCCCAAAATCTAATCATTTAAAAATGACAGAATACTGGAACATATTAAGTATCTATTTTTTTCATTCGCTTGTACAGTAAGTATGTCAGTAATAAAACACAAAATATAACTTTCTATATTGAGACGGAGCATTTCACACATGCACACACATACACAAATGTAGATCCAGATTTTGAACAAAGTAAGCCAATTTTTGGGAGAGGGCAATGACTAATGCCTAGAAAATATTAAAACAAAAACAACAAAACCAAGGCAATTTGTTTAAGAGAATAAAATGGCAGCTAGACTCAATAATAACAATATATAATAATAACAATAAATCTCTCTCAAATTTCTTTGCACTGCAAGCAACCAAGACTGCCCTTTTCAAAAGAGATAATTTTTCTTCAACTTGTTCAAAAAGGTGTCAGTCTAATAAATTTCTTTTTGTGACTTGGCCATCAGAACAACTATTGCTCTATAATAAAGAAATATCTGACAAAAAGGTCAGTAATTGTAGGTTTTTCAGACAGCAAAGATGTTTGATAACTTGTCCTTATCTCATTCCTTTTTAATTTGTTTGCCTGTCCAAATATATGATATGTTTTAGCTGTTACTGTGCTATTTATTCTAGTTTTATCTCAAAAGCATTATAATTAAGTGTTCACACTGGTACCAGAAGAAATGAAATACTCATGAAGTTTATTTTGCTCAATTTGGTGACATGTAGATCTACATGAAATGGTGTCATCTCTTAGAAAAAAGCTAACATTTTACTGTTTTCTAGCAAGAGTTTGCAAATAAGTTGCTGTGAAGCAAAATTCATATGGCTGAATTGCTGAAATGTCAGCCTTTGCAGAAAACTTTTTTTTTTACCAATCCAACTAGATTTTGATTTTTTAAAAAAAAATTAAGTAGGAAATCTCACCACAAAGTGATTCTCAGTGTTGTCATTGCATAATCACCCTGTAAATTTTGCCACATCCAGAAAAATATATTTTTCTTTTCTACAGCTTCATGATGTCAGTTGCATAATGTATATGCAGGATCACTTAATGATGTTAAAGAGGGAGAAAAAATAATTTGGTGATTTTTTTCCAAAAATCATTTTTCTTACTTTTCACAAAAGAGTATTTTTCCAGGCCATTTGTTTTCCTTTTTTTCCCTTCTACTCTACTGAAATCATGTTGTAATAGTCAGCAGTTTGAGCTGGCAATTTTTGTTATATTAGTTTATAGTATAGGTCTTATAGTCCACACACTGAAATGACATGGCTATCCACAGAATAAATCATTTGGGGTAGAAAGATGTCTGTATGCCAAGGGAAGGATGTACGAGCATATGGTGGGTGAAGCACTTATGTGGGGAACACAAATATAGTGTCATCCCACAAAGGTATAGTGTTTGCAGACCTATAATTTTTGGATGGGTCTTTCGTGCTCTTTGATTGTTTCCTTGCAGATGTTTCATTACCCAGTTCAGGTAACATCACCAGTGCTAGTAAATTAGTAACAACCAAGTTCAGAGAATATCAAAACCCCTTCGTTTCAACCCTGAGCTACAAATATTCTTCTTTATTGGCTAATTATTTTAGCCAATATTTTATTATTGGCTACTAATTTTACCTCTGTAAACTAGGGGATGAGGTTCTTGTAGCATCCCATGCTAGCAGTAAATTTGTGATAGTTCCTTTAATCCAACTCTGTGCTAACTGTCAGGGATTGTTACTTGAGAGTTGAGTTTATTTTCATTCATAGGGTTAAGGTATTCCCTGAATGCTGAATGTTACCAGATTAAGCTCTCTTGTACATGTTGGCTGTTTGATAAAGTACATATTTAAAATACATACAAACACACACAAAAACACACACACTACATGAAAATTCAGCACTGTGTTTTCAGAGTTTCTTTCTAGTTCACAAGGAAGGAGGGTAAATAATGTCAAGTCAATGAACATCAGATATATTTTTTGACTGTACATTACAGTGAAGTGTAATCTTTTTTTTACAACTGCAAGTCCATCTTATTTATTCTTGTAAATGTTTCCAAGATAATGTTTGTAATATGAACTGTGTTGCAAAATCCATACAATAAACCTGTGATCCAAAATTAATGTTTTACTACAAAATTCTTGCACAAGTGTTTTTTTTTCTTTTTTTGTTGTGAAATTCATTATGGTCAGAAAAAATATACAAAGAATAATATTGTGACCAAGAGGCAAAACATGCATTACATCTAATTAATTTAAGGGGAATTAAAAAATTTTGCAAAGAAATATAAAAGAAATCATCACTGTAAGCCTCCATTGCTCATAAAAAAGGCATGACTTAATTAATTTGATAGTGATTTCAGTTTGGCAAAAATTGCTAAGATGAGGTAAATTAAAACATTCTGAAATTCAAAATGTATTTTTTACACTCCAATATTATAAAAAGTCATCTGATTGTATTGGCAACTAAGCAGTCTGGGAATTGTGTCTGTTAAGACAAATAGCCTTACATTTAAGAAATTAGTGGCCTGTTCTAATCTTTTCAAGTAGGTAAACAGAGGGGTCATTCAATACATACTTATTTTTGATTAAAATCTTGAATCAAGGTTTCAAACCAAACAAAGCCATTAAAGTTTTAATAACTTTATGTTCAATATTTTGTTTGTATCTGACCTTTCGGACAGATCCACATTTTTGCTTGTTATGTTATCACTACATGAATTCTCACCATTTTTTTAGGATGGGAATAGATAATAGTAACCTCCAGCATTCTTCCCTCACCACATATACCGTATAGCGGTGCCCATGTTTGAAGCTCTACCTTTAAATACTATTTTATGTCCCAAGTAATCTTAAGATTTTCTATGTCATTAGTCTCTGTGCTTTGTTCTAATCTGGAAATATCCCAGGAAAATCCAATTATTGACACCCTTTCCTTTTCACTGGCCACTGGTCACTGGCTCTGTACTGCCATTTCATCTTGAACTGCTTAGCTGTTATGATCTCTCCTTCTTTTCCACTGTTTCCTCCTTCCAGCCAACTCAGCAATCATCTCTAGAGACCATGGAGATCTGTAACAACTTTGGGTCACCATGCATCTTTTCTGTAACACCATTCAATTCCATCCTTACATCTCTCAATGGATGCTCTTTGAGGTTTTGCTCTAGACAAAATACTGTCTTTTTATCCTGGCTGTGTGATGCAATGGTCCACCTCTCCCTTTTAAAAAAATGTTTAAAGTAGGTCTATATAAATGCAACTATAAAGTCCAAACAAAAGCTACCATTTATTTATTTATTTATTTATTTTTATTTTATTTATTTATTTTGATTTGTCACTCGCTTACAGATAATAGGTATAAGTATATGCATGGTTACTTTTTGTTCTTTTGTGAATCTTAACTATTAGCTTTTTATTGCCACCATAAGGTTTCTTTAGACCCACAGATGAACAAAGAAATGAAGGAATAATGTACTCACTTTAATTATTGTAGCATTGGAACAACAATAATACAATTAGGGAAAAAGAAAAGTGTCAAAGAAAAGAATGGAGTAAAGAAGTTGGAAGCCACCCATGATGCAAACATCTGGAAAAGGAAGAAAATGAATGGGGAGAAAATGATCCCTAAAGGAAGAAGAGAGGCATTAATAAATCCACCCATTTGGGCTCTAGCCAATGAAGCTTGCCTTCCTTGAAAAATCCCTGACCTTTTTAATTTACTACAATCAGGAGAATATTCAGTAAGGTTAAGGGCATCCTCCAAGCTAACTCATGGGCATATTTACAAATGCCTGATATAAACATATAGAACTGTTTACTTTTTGCAGTATAAGTATATTTTTTCCTCAGTTGCCCTCAACTGAAGCTCCAGAAATAATTGTCTCTCTTACAGAACCAAACAGGGTTGGGGAGAGGTGTGGGAGCTTTTGGCTGATGTTATTTCTTTCCTGTCGTGTTATGATTAAAAAATCTGAGAACAATATACATTTCTGGAGATAAGAAGTCAGGCATAATACAACAAACAGCAAGAGATATGTGTTTATAAGGAAGTTTCTAGTTCGGATAGTATTGAAATGATTACAAGTCCCCATCTTTGCAGTCGCATCACAGTCACATTTTTGCAATTTTAGTCTTATCAGCCAGCTCACAATTATGATTACACTGTCTTGCAGTGACATGATCATCATTTGCAACCTTAACTATTAATTTCCAACAAAGTCAATGAAGAAGTTAGCAGGAGATTGCAAATAGCAACCCCATGACATCACACAATGATACCATGGGATTCACTTTAAAATAGCAACAGCAGTTAGACTTATATACTACTTCACAGTGCTCTCTAAGCAGTTTACAGAGTCAGCATATTGTCTCCAACAATCTGGGTCCTCATTTTATCGACCTTGGAAGGATGGAAGGCTGAGTCAACCTTGAGCCTTATGAGATTTGAACTGCCAGTCAGCAAAAGTAGCCTGCAGTACTGTATTTTAGCCACCATGGCTCAGTCATATGACATCTCTTTATACTGCATCACATAGCGATGGCATAGCATGAGAAGTCAGGGCTACTTGTCAGGGATACTGAAAGTGCCTCATGAAGGTTTGCAAATAACAAAGATCATCTGCCCCATTAACTCAAATATTTTAAGGGCTTCTAAGTCTTGTTTTCTTACAGCTTTAATCTTTATAAAAAACTATTCTAAGTTAATACACTCCAAATTAAAGTCATTTAAAATCAATACTATTTTCTTCCAATTAATCATCTTAAGAGTAGGGTGCAGGTTCTATTAAAGCTTGACTGAATCCTGCCAGTTTTTATTTCCTTTTATTTTCTCAATTGCTAATTGACTTGTGGAGCTAGAAATAGGGAAATGCAATAAACAAACAAGCAGATGAACAAATAACTTACACAAAATCATTAATTAAAATATAAATTTTGTGCATCAGATTTGAATGTGTCTACAAGTACCTGGGGAGGTTAAGATAAAAATCAAGACAATCAAAAACCCCAAGTTTTTCTTCACTTGCACAAAAAAGAGGATCAAGAACACAAAATTTTTTTTTATCCAAACATTACCACAAATGACTTCACAGAGAAAATAATGCATGCATATTTCCATTGCATAACTGAAAAATTAAACAGTTTTTTTTTCTGAAGACTTGGCACCAATCTGTACCATGACTGAATCTATACCTTCATTTTCTTCTTTTAAATTTATTTTTAATCTTTATTTTTAAGAATTAAATTTAACTAAGGTTTAATTTCCTAATTTTCTCTTGTGTGTGAGAAAAAAGCTGGACCAAATGGCTGTAACTGCTCATCTTTAATAGACCCAAAGGGCGTCTATCTCAACATAGAATTCTTTTGCAATACTATTTTGGGCTCTGTAGTATTCTGGGGAAATAAGAATGTTAATTACAGAATTGGTATTTCCAATGGTAAAAGGAAGAACATCTATGTCTTACATCACTGATCAGTTGAGAAACATTGTCTTCCTTCCTACACTAAAAACTCCCTTTTAATGACCCTGTAATCCCTTAATTCTGGGTAGAATTGGGGCAACTGAATGGATTTGAGTGTTTATTGGCCAGATGCCCTTCCGGACACCATGCAGAGTTCACAGCAGATATTTTTCTAGGAGAAAAATGGCTGCCATTACTTGGGATTGAACTCTCAACCTTCCAAATGGGAAGCAAGCAGCTTCACTCTCTATGTTTTTCTTCCTGGACTATCCACTTTTATTGTCTTTATCAGAGGTATAATTGCCATGACCTCAGACCAGTGTTAATGTAAACCCATATTTCAGATGTAAGAATAATTATTTTGTCAATATTTCAAATGTTCACACAAGAAAAAAATGTTTGCAATGCATTGTTTTATAACACCGAGCCCCATTTAACATTCCACAAATTAAAATGATTATGATTTAAATTTAATTTTATATGATAACTGACTCCCAACAATTTGGGATAGTTTACAAATGATTTAAAACATGAAAACATGACAATAAAAACAACAGGGAAAAAAGATAAAGATGGCAAAATGGCAAACCCAGTAGAAACAATAGAAAAAGAAGCCTAAGTCAAAAGGATGCTTCAAGTATCCCCACCAAAGGCCTGGATAAAGAGCCTGATATTCAGATCAGAGGTGGCATTCAGCAAGTTCTGACCAATTCTGGAGAACCGGTAGTGAAAATTTTGAGTAGTTCGGAGAACTGGCAAATCCCACCTCTGACTGGCCCCACCCCCATCTATTCCCTGCCTTTCAAGTCCCAGCTGATTGGCTGGGTCTTCTCTTGTTGTCCTGCACAGGAGAATGGAGCTGGAAAGTAGGTTAGTGGGGTGGGGAAGGAATGGGATTTTGCAGTATCCTTCCGCCAGGGTTGAGGAAGGAATGGAGATTTTACAGTATCCTTTCCCTGCCATGCCCACCAAGCCATGCCCACCAAGCCACGCCCACAGAAATGGCAGTAAAAGTTTTTGAATCCCACCACTGCTTCAGATCCATTTGAAACACCAATAAGATGGGGAGTATTTAGATTTTTTGGGGAAACCTCATTTGGGGGGGGGAATACTGTGACAGAGAAGATGTGCTTTGCTTAGGTGTCATTGCTTAATTGAGAGAATCCAGACTGTGCCAACCCTGACAGACTGAATCAACCAACAGATATTATAGGAATTGTAAATGTTGGGTTCAAAGAAAAACCTTGGCTCAGAGAAGGAGATTTTATTCAGAAGTTGCCTTTAATCACAATTCCTCCCTCTTCATCTGACTGTGTTTCTCACAAAGAAAAATCATTTTCTATATTCTAGAGTCATAAAAAGGTGAAATTAGAAAGGATCATAGAATAAACTAGTTTAAATCTCTGTAGTTTGCAGGAAAGCCAATCTTACCATCAGCAAATAAAATGTTGTTATATTTAAGGGAAATCTAATAGCTGCAACATATATATGCAGCTGCTTCTTCCTTTTAACTGCTAGTGGGGGTGTGACTTGATTGGGTGGGGGTTTGGCTGTGTTCTGATTGGTAGGGGGGGTTGGCTGTGTTTCTGATTGGCTGGGGGTGTGTTCTGCTTAGGTGGGGGCCTGGCTGTGCTCAGGTTAGTCTTAGTGCTGGGGGAGCAACGCCAGGCCCCCACCTAAGCAGAACATACCGCCAGCCAATCAGAACACAGCCAACCCCCCTACCAATGCAGAACACAGCACAAACCCCCACCCAATCAAGTCAAACCCCCACTAGCAGTTAAAAGGAAGAAGCAGCTGCAAGCTCACATTACTCTGAGAAGCACAGAGCTGAAGAAACAAGCCTGAAGATGATGCTATGAGACTTCAATTCGAAAACGTTGCCCTAGATACTTCCAATTCTACGCGGGAGAAAACCCGAATAACCAAAGATCCACATACAAATACTCGCGAAAAACTCATATATATATATATATATATATACCAGATATTGAGATGATTCTCCAATCAAATGCAGTTATGAGTGCAGACCCTCTGACTACAACCAGCCAGCCAACTTTGTGATTCCATTCTAACCACATTTTAACAATTTTGGACTAGACATTCTCATAGATACTTAGATAAGAAAGTTGAAAAACATCTCAAAAGAAGGTAATGATAACCCACTTCTGAAAATGTAGCCAAGAAGATTGCATGGACTTGTCTGTATAGTCACCAAGTGTCCAGATTGTCAGCTGCTCTATACAGATCATAAGAAATCAACTCCACAGTAAAACTACACTTTACTTAGATTGGCTATGATTGGCAAAATCTGGCAAGTTTGATTGTACTCTCTCTCATCTCCTTCTTAATCAGGAGACTTTTGCCCAAGTCACATCTGAATAATATGTTGTTCCTCAAGATTTAAGGAATTCACCCCTTTTCCTAGGTAATATTTATTTCATATTTTTGTTTGGTCTGCTCCCTTACTCTCTACAAGATTGACTAGCAGTACCAAAAGAACAATAACAAGATTCCCTCTATTCAGCAATGTTGTTGCCAAAGAAATGATGAGCCTTATCCAACATGACCTAATTTTGACAAAACTAATGCTGAGTCCTAATAATCATGGCATTGTTTTTAAGATGCTTCCAAATGACTTGCTTTATAATCTGCTCAAACATTGCCACAGGTATTAATGTACTGGGATTCTCTTCTTTCTTGAAGAGAGTTTGTTTGCTATTGTTCAGTTCTATGGCTTCTGGGTTTTTTAGGATTCCTCAAAAATAATTGATAGAAATCCTGAAAGCTGTTCAATCAGTTTCTTCAGTATTCCAGAATACATGTCATGAGAGCCTAGGAGTTTGATGGTATTCACATAAACCAGAAGTTCCTTTACCTAATCCTTTTTGCCCCAAAACCTCCTTTTTGTTCCTAATCTTTGCTACTCAGATCACCATTTCCTTAAATGCAGAGATAACAGCAAAACGGGAATGGAGTTTCTCTGTTTTTCTTTCTTTCTTTTTTTTTTGGTCACCTGTTAAGACTTTTTTTCTTAAGCAGTATAAGCACTGAGCTTATTGCTCATTTTTACCTTGTAATTTCTAATTTCTAGGTTCTACTATATCACATGACCTAAAATGGACACCTAACATCAAAAACATCATCAAAAAAGCACAACANGACTTCAGAGAGTAATTAGGACTGCAGAAAGAACAATTACTACCAACCTGCCTTCAGTCAAGAACCTGTGTACTGCACGAGTCATAAAGAGGACTGTGAAAATATTTACAGACATCTCACATCCCAGACATAAACTGTTTCAACTCCTTCCCTCAAAATGACACTATAGAGCACTGCACACCAGAACAACTAGACACAAGAACAGTTTTTTTTCTGAAAGCCATCACTCTTCTAAACAAATAATTTCTTCAACATTGTTCAACTATTTACAAAGTGTGCACTACTATTACTGTTAATCTTCTCATCACTTCTTATCATCCATCCCCTCCCACTTGTGATTGTAGGACTGTAACTTTGTTGTTTGTATCCTTATTATTTATATTGACTGTTTCCTACTATGATTTGATTGTTGATTGTACCCTACGACTATCATTAAGTGTTGTACATTATGATTCTTGATCCTTAACAAATGTATCTTTTCTTTATACTAAGACTATTTACACCAAGACAAATTCCTTGTGTGTCCAATCACACTTGGACAATAAAGTATTCTATTCTATTCTTCCTTATGCCATTGATGTATTTGAAGAAATCCACCTCTCTCAGTCGTACCACTCTTGATAGCCTTAGCTCATTTCGGCCTTCTTGATCTCATTCTTTCATGCAGTTGAAGCTTTGTAGACTTCCTCAGTATCCTTTCCTTCTGATTCCAGTTAATATTCTTTTTTAGTCTTAACTTCTTTGCTAGATGCTCTTTCAACCACATTGGCTTCTTTAGATATAACTTTGCTTTCTTCCTTACTGTTATTGTTTAAAACTTCAAGCAATATTGTTTATTATTAATTATTAATATCCTCTATGTCAACTTTGAAATGAATCTAGGCTGCCATAGCTAGATTTCCATTTCTCAGCTTGCCACACAGTATGGGCAGGAGGGAAGAGGTTTGGAATGTTAGACCAGACAATAACCACAGATCGTCGCAAGGGAGCCAAAGTTGTATCAACAGGTGCTGGCCAGAGTGTTGCCGGAAAGACATCAGAACATCTAACTGGACAATATGACCTGTGAGACGGAGGGAGGAGAATATCTATTCTTTAATTATACTAAAACCATGGGAAATGGTTAGAGTTGGTTTTGCTTTCATGCATGCCAAAATCATGTTCTCAATAAAACAGATTTTTGAGAAATCTGGTGGTCTTAGACTTGGTTGGGGTCATCAGTTGGAAACTTGACACTCTACTACAGGGGCCCCCAAACTTGGAAACTTTAAGATTTGTGAACTTCAACTCCCAGAATTCTCTATGCTGGCTGGAGAATTCTGGGAATTGAAATCCACAAGTCTTAAAGTTGCCAAGTTTGAAGACCTCTTATCTATTAGAATACCTACTCAATTTCAGTACCTTTTCTTTTAATGTCCTTTTCTCCTGACATCCTTCTTACGCATTTCCTTAGTTTATTGAAATTGGCTTTTTTAAAAAAATCCATGATTTGTATTTGACTGGAATGGGTGTGAGAATTCATTTGCTGTTTGCCAATCTATTTGTTAAACTCAAGAACACTATCAATGCATATTCTCATCATTTTAATTTTCCATCAACTCCTCCTTTTTAGTCAGGCTCTTTAGCTTCTTGACATGCAGTTTACTTTGCATTAGTCCAGATTAGTCTATGATGGTGTAGAAGAATTTTAAATAATGTGTTCTTTCCGATTTTCAGTCTCCCTTTTATTTTTATTTTTGTATTTTCTTTGTTAAGTTAGTAATTTCCAACAAAATTTATTTTGCTGTTGTGTTTAACCTATTACTTGCCAATTTATAGCTCACCAAAGGTATTACATTCCTATCCCTCCTCTGTTGTAGTCTGGGTGGGATGCTACCGGTTCTGCCCAGCTCTATAGAACTGGTAGCTCTGAAGAGCAGCAAACACAGAACCCACCCGGGCTCTTACCTGTTCTTTATTTCCTGCTTTTTCAATATCAGCTGCTTTGCACAGCACAGCTGAGGTTGAAAAAGTAGGAAAAAAGAGGCCTTTCAAATGCTGCACACCTGGGCGGCACAGCTTAAGGTTTTCTATAAGTGTGTGTGTATGTGTGTGTGTGTGTGTGTGTGTGCAAAGCGCACATGTGCACTCAAAACATAATCACTGAACTGGTCGTAACACTGGTTGAATCCCACCCCTGTTTAAAGTACTCCTGCCAAAGTTAACCAGCCATCATCAAACGTATCTTCTTTCTTTTAGTAAGTTCAATTCCATCTCTGTAAAGCAGTTCCCTCTCTTTGTCCTTGAAATTTATACAGCTTCTGAAAAACTACCCGCACCACTTTTGCAAACAAGAGTTCACTTGAAAATGTTTCATTTCCCTTTGCTGAAATATTCTGTTTGATGGGAAGCACTACCTGAGCCAAAACCCCTTTACCTTCCTCCTCAAAGCCATGAAATTACCCTTGATATGTTGGAGGTCATGCCACATAGTATCATTTCTACTCACAAGGATGAAGAGATAAACTCTGTGATAAACTCTGTCAATCTTCCTGTCAAATATCAGATTTCAGATCAGCATAAATGTCAAGATGAAAAAGCTAAGGGACAAAGGGGAGCTTCTGTGCTATTCAAGAGAGAGTCACCTACAATCATCAACTTACTTTTCTTGTCCTTGATGATTTGGTAATGCATAATTTTGATTGGGAACTTGTGACAGAGCTTCAGTTGTGAGGTCTTCATCTTGAGAGATGGTACTCTGGACTCCAGCTCACTAATCTTTGCTTTCATAGCTTCTATTGGGTGACACTTCATGTCATTCACTTTAATTTCTGATAGAAGGGCAAACATGCCCAACCTCACACTGATGTGTGATATCTCCTCTAGGAGATACCAAGGAAGAAAAAAAGAGCAAGTATAATTGTTAAATATTGCATGCGATCAGAAAGCACAAGAATCTGTGGTTCAGAAGGCATCAGAATATGCATATGATCCTTTGGTATGTCTGATCCTTGTCCATTCCACCTTTCAGGTTTTCTTAGTTATTTGAGTACTGCCTTTTCTCACCTTTGCTGTTTTTCTGAGCTTTGAATAATCCTCAGAATAATTCTCAGAATAATCCTCAGAATGTATATCTGTGATGCATTTATTTTGTGTCAGGACAAATTAGATATATGAAAATCAAAAAGAGAATTTAGTTAGCCCTTGACTTATGGCTATAATTGAGCTCAAAATTTAAGTTGTTAAGTGAGATATCTCTTAAGTGAATTTTGCCCCATTTTACAATCTTTCTTGCCACCGTTGTTAAGTGAATCACTGCAGTTGTTTAGTTAGTAAGATGATTGTTAAGTGAATCTGGCTTCCCCATTGACCTTGTTTGTCAGAAGGTCATAAAAGATGATCATATGACCCAGGGACATTGCAATGATCATAAATATGAATCAGTTTCCAAGCATCCAAATTTTGATCATATGACCATTGGAATGATGCAACGGCCATGTAAACAATGGTCATAAGTTACTTTTTTCAATTCTTTGAAAACTTTGAACAGTCAGCAAATGAACAGTTGCAAATCGAGGTCTACTTGTGATCCATATTTAACATTCCCTCCCTCTCTCTCTCTCTCTCTCTCTCTCTCTCTCTCTCTCTCTCTC
>BHFT01035944.1:0-17464 GCA_004320025.1 Laticauda laticaudata | reverse complement strand
TGCCTTGATGTGAGTGATGTTGAGTTGGCCATGCCCAGCCAGTCACATGACCACCAAACCATGTCCACCCAGTCACATGACCACCTAAGCCACATCCACAGGACCAGTTGTTAAAAAATTTGAATCCCACCCCACCATGCACACACAACCCAACACATCTGCCCCGCCCCCTGCACAGGTGAATGCATCTCCTACATGCGCATTTCTCCTGTGTAAGCATGGCAGATACCCAACTATCAGCTGGCTGGTCGTCATGCACAGGCATGAGGCTCTTCTAAATGACCTCTCATGTGCCGGCAGAAATGGCTCAGCGTGCCACTTTCAGCATGCATGCCATAGTTTGCCATCACAGATCTAGGGTCTCCTGCAGGAGGCTGGACTAGAAGACCTCCAAGGTCCCTTCCAACACTTATTATTCTATGTTCTATGGATTCTCTGCTGCCCTGGGAAGCTACAGAGCGATCTCTAGTAAAACCTGGACTCAGGGGTGGATTTTAAGCTATTTTCCACACCTTTTTCCATCTAAATCCAAAAATGCTACATAGTCCCAATCCTATCCACTTTCCATCAAAATGTCATGAAGATTTTACAACTTCCCTTTACTGATCCAATACTTCCCCTCTCTTGTGTGAGGCAGTGACTTCCCTCCCACACAAGGTACACAAACACACATGAACACAAGACCGAATGTGAGAGCTTCTCCATTACAACATCTCATCCGGAGAGGAATTCAAATTTCTTAACAACCGGATCTGTGGGCGTGGCCTAATTTGTGGGTGTTGCTTGGTGGTCATGTGACTGGCTGGGTGCGGTTTGCATGTAAATATTGTAAATATATATGAAAAGTTTGAATTTTTTACTTTTAAAAAAGAGCAACTTTTACCCAAAATCAGGCAAAGCAGGCAGACAGATTGAGTTGCTCGCAGAATCACAGAGTCACTCAGAGATCGACCTTTCTGCAATCTGCTGCCTGAGTCTGCACTGAAAAATAGAAGCTTCAATCCTAAGAAAGGTTTAGCTCTGTTCTCAGGCCATTTCTCCCTCCCCCAACCCCCCCTGAATACTGACTGGGCCTCAGGGAAGCCTCCTGGGTGGGGTGGGTGGGGAAGGGAGGAGCCAGCCAGCGACACGATTTGCCGGTTCTCCGAACTGCGCAGAATCGTAACAGCTGGTTCTATAGAAGTGGTCTGAACTGGTAGAATCCCACCCCTGATCTCATTTGATGAGTCTCGTGAAAACTGGTTGGTGAAAAAAAAACCTGTCTCAGATAAAAACTTAACTTTTACGTGTTTTTTGAAGTGTCAATCAACATTGAGCAACTTATTATAATACGCAAACAAAATTAAAACAGAAAAAAAGCCATCAATAAATGATATTCATCATAAAATACTCTATTCCTATGTCGAAGAATCATAATCCCATATAATTATATATTCTGATGCAAGGAAAATCCCTCTCCAACACCCATTGAGATAAATTGAGGGTTTTAAGTTAATCCTAATAATATTGTAACAAGTCAAATCTTGAATTCTTGTTTCAATTATCTCTGCAGAGCAGGATGTTAAGAAATAGATACTTAAACCCACAGGTTCAACTTTCACACTGAAATATTGTGAAATGTTCTGGATCGTGTCAAGGAAAACCAGTTAAATTTTTCACTTCAGATTTTTTTTTTGTTTAAATTACATTTTAAAACCAACCATTAAAACAATGTTTTCCTTTTGAAGTTCACTTTCATTTGTTACAGCGTTTACTTAACCTTGTTTTCAACCCATATTTAATTTTAATTTGCTTTGAGGGAAAGGAGAGACAGTTTGGTTTCTCAGATTTGGTTTTAAAAACATGTGTGAGCATGAAACAACCATTGATGCAGCCAATGAAGCTCTTTCAAAGTTTTTACAGGAGCCAACTTCAACCTGGTGAAGAAGTGAATTATACTATGACAAGTCAAAGTCCATCCAACCTAGAAGGTACCAGACAAAAGCATTCTGCACTACAATTCCAAAAAGAGAAAGAAAGAAGTAGTTCAATATTTCTGATAAAACTGTATTTTTTTGGCTTGAAGACTTCAGCTATTATGGCTACAAATGAGCTGTTTCTTTGCACAAAGGAAAGCATGACAACTTCTGGATTATAGCCCGTTTTTAGAACCTGTTTGGATCGCTTCCAATCCTCACTATTTTTCCCAAGCTTTTTTATTTTTATTTTTAGATTAAGGCTGGGGCGGAGAGGTAAAGAAGATCTCCGATGTGATTATGAAGGGTGTGTCGAAGTTCTGGAACGCTGAGCCCCTTCCGGAACTACAGGAAAACACCTGTCAATTCCACCAAGCTGCATGCCTCCTCCATTCTGCTCAGGGTGTGTAGCACCCAAGCAGGTGCCCAAATAAATCTGTCAAGGGGAAAGCTGACAGGCCCTTGGAAACACCCAAAGGCTGAGCAACTCCAACCATCTCATCTCACAAATGAAAAGCAGTTACACAACCCTTTGAGCGAGGTACCCTGCAGCATGCGTATTCCTTGCAAGGGTCCACAACAGGAGATTGCTGCGCCTCCAGGTTCCATACCAACTCTGGGATGGAGCTCCCAACGGGCTTCAAAAGTTCTTAGCAAACAGTGCAATGATTAGATAGCACACAAACACCAACAGGAGCCATCCTGGCTACAACCTTCCATTTCAATGGAATTTAAATAGTAATGGAATCCAATCCAATGTACTTTCCATCTTACTCCACCCATGCCTTTGGAGGACTATCTCCAACATGCCATGGAAATGGCAGCTGTGAAGCTCATCCTGGAAACACTAGCACACTCTTGCCATATTCTCTTTCTGTTTTGGAGGAGTAAGGCAAGACAGGATCCTCTACGTAAAACTGGAGAAATAACAACTGTTAGCAGCAGAGCTGTAGTTCTACTAGTACACCATCTGTACACACAAATCTCTTCAAGGTCATCTCCTCAAGGCCTTCCACCCTCCCTGGTCCATCTAACCTTGTAGTTTCTAAGATGGTTCTTAACTGAGTGAAAAGTGAAGATCACATTAGGGGCAAAGAATCAGGCCCATTCATGGAGGTTGCAGCATAAATGATTTGTTGAAGCCCACATACAAGCATCTTGTGGCAATGCAAGGACTCTAAACTGATAACATGCTTAACTCCACCCCTCCAGTTCTGCCTGTTCTTCTGCAGATCACAAGCTGTAAATAGTCATCTAGTTTCATTCTCATTTCTAAAAATGCCTTGGGATTGTTTCTTTAGTAATATCCCACCTTTATTATTTCAACAATTAACTCAATTTGGTGAACATATCCAGCACACTTTCTTCTTCCTCCTCTGCTCTCCCACCATAACAACTCTGGGAGATGGTTTGGGTGACTGGTCCAAGGTTACTCAGCTGACTTTCATGGCTAAAGCGGGACTAGAAATCACAGTCTCTTGCTTTCTAGCCTGGTGCAATCATGTCCCCATAACATTGTATTCATGTGAAAGATTAGCTCGGCCACCACTCTTATGCTCCATGAATGTACAGAAAATGACATTGCTGAGAGGATGCAACCCAATAGTTAAAAAGAAATAAATAATAGAAACAGAATTGTAGAGATAGAAAGAACCACCATCCAGTTCCATGATCTATGTCTACTTTCTCCAGTATGAAAAACTAATTAAAACATTCATGGGGAATGGCTTTCCTGGTCAAAAGCCTCCAGAGATGGAGAGCCTCTAGCCTCTAAAGGAAGGCAGAGATCATAGATTTGTTGCCGTGTGCTTTTTCCTTATAATTATGAAAAGAAGGGGCAGAAAAGATCCCTTTCTGGTTAAAAAGGCTAGAAAAAAAAATCACAACAAAGAACCCCACTGGTTTGCCATCCCGTACATTGACGTGTTGTGACAGCATTTGGAAATGGGTATGTCCAGTAGGGATAAATTATTTTCTGCAACTTTCTGCAACTATCTGCAACATAAGCTCAGCATCCCCAAACTATTTTATGTATATATTTGATTTGATTTGATTTGTCAATCGCTTACAAGATAATAGGTATAAGTATAAACATGAGTAAGAATACAAGAAACGGGTACGAATAAATGGGGACAATAGGACAGGGAAAATAGGCACGATGGTGCACTTATGCATGCCCCTTACAGATCTCTTAGGAATGGGGTGAGGTCAATAGTGGATACTATTCGGATACTATATGTCCTAAAAAGTTGCTCTACTCTTGTTTGAGGAGCTACAGAGCTTTGACTTCATGCCCGGCTTTGCCAACCTCCAAAAACTTCATCTACCTTTTCAGAAAAAATAAATAAATAAATCCTGTCATAGCAGATTCAGAAAGACATAGTGGCAGGGAGTTGGCTGCATACTTTAAATTCCCTTGCAGTCTTATAACTCTCTCTTCCAGAGAGAGAGAGAGAGAGAGAGAGAGAGAGAGAGAGAGAGAGAGGGAGAATCTTGTACAGGGAATTAGCAAGGAGTAAGGGGGGGGGGTCATTCCTGAAATATTCTGGCATTTAGCTTTTGAAAGACCAGAAAAACTTGTTTATGACACAGCAATGAGCAGAAATATTTTGTTCAAAGTTTCCTTAATCCAGTGGGGGGATTCAAAACTTTTTACTACCGGTTTTGTGGGTGCGGCTTGGTGGGTATGGCCACCTGACTGGGTGGCATGGCTCTTTTTTTGCTTTTTTGCAGCCAACCCCCATTTTTCAGGCCTTCTGGGGGGGCATTTTTTCTCCCAGGAAGTTCCCCCGGGGCTCAGGAAGAGCCTTGAGGGGGGACACAGCAGCCCCTCACTCCATTTTGGGGGCTTCTGTGGCTCAGAAGAGCCTCTGGGAGGGGTGTTTTTGCTCCCAGAAGGCTCCTCTGGGGCTCAGGAAGGCAAAAAATGGAGGGGGGCTGTGTCCCTCCCTCCATTTTTTGCCTTCCTGGACCTTCGGGAATCCTCCTGGGTGAAGCAGTAAGACAAGCTAGGGGAATCCAGGCACAGCTGATCGTATGAACAGCTGATTGTCAGGAGGGAAAAAAAAGAAATACCTCAAGGGCGAGCGTCAGGCGGGCTGGGCAAGTGAGCCAGCGGCGACCGGGCGACCGGATCAGGGGTGTGGCCAGCCAGAACTTACTACCGGTTCTGCGACCCATGCCAAATCCTTGAGACCGGTTCCTCCAATCTGGTGCGAACTGGCTGAATACCACTACTGCTTTAATCCCATTCCTCCAGGCAATAAAAAGATGTTGGAATGAAAACCAATGCAAACCCCAACTTACAACAATTCATTTCATGATCATTTAATGCTAAAACAGCACTGAAAAAATAGAGACTTATGGCCGTTTTCATACTTATAACCATTGCAACATCCCTACAGACACGTGATCAAACTTCGACGCTTGGCAACTGAGTCTCATACTTATGATGGTTGTAGTGTCCTGGATTCATGTGATCCCCTTTTACAACCTTCTGATGAGCAAAGTGAATGGATTCACTTGACAAGTTTGTTATTTACTTTACTGCAGTATTTCACTTGAGAACTGTAGAAAGAAAGGTCATAAAATGGGGCAAAATTCACTTCACGACTGACTGAAATTTTGGACTCAGTGGTGGTCATAAGTTAAGAACTACCTATACCAGTAGTGGTTAACCTTTTTGGGCTCCTATGCAAAGAAACCCAGAATGCAATGCTCGGCCCCCCCACCCCGTGCATGCATACGCAATCCCCCACCCCACCCCCTTACCTGCACAGCTGATTTTTCAGCTGGTTTGAAGCCTTTTTTGGCCTCCCAGACGCTTGGAAAAAGCCTCTGCAAGGCTTTTCAGGACGAGTAATAGGCCCATTTCGTCACTTCCGATATTACAGGGAGGCTGAAAAAGGCCTCAAACCAGTAGAAAAATCAGTTGTGAGGTGTGTGCATACATAGTGAGGTACGTTTGCCTGCAGCTTGTGTGCCGACACAAATGGCTCTGCATGCCACTTGTGGCACATGTGCCATTATACCGTTCTTCCTTCCCAAAATCTAACCGCTGGCTCATGCATGTATACCCATCATAATGGCTTCACCCTTAACCCATGCCTTGCACACCAAAAGGAGTTTCCACACTGTTTGCTTTTAGCAAATGCATTTCATCTCATGTTGCATGAATGCAATGCCATCCACCTTCTGTTTCCATCTGTCCATCAGGCAGTCTGGAAGAATTCAAAGGAGTTCTTCTGAGAATAGACAGATAGAGGACTGTTACCGCAGCAAAGTCAATTCTGCTGGTCAGCTGGTACAGAATAATGGATTTGCATTCATGCCAGAAACAAAGGAAGGCAGAAAAAAAAAAAGGTTTTCTCTATTGATATACACTAANGCAGAAAAAAAAAAAAGGTTTTCTCTATTGATATACACTAAATGTTGGCATCGTATTGCATTTCAGATCATCCAAACAGAGTCAGCTCTTTGGTATCACTTTTTATTCTGTTCAAAACAAGAGAAGCAAATTCAAACATAAAATACTAGTCTGCGGGCATTCACTATTATGATTTTTAAGGACACCTATGGGGCAGTGGTAGGATTCAATTTTTTTACGATTGATTCTGTGGGCGTGGCTTGATGGGCATGGCAGGGGAAGGATACTGCAAAATCCCATTCCCTTCCCACTAACCTGCTTTCCAGCTCCGTTCTCCTGTGAAGGGCAACAAAAGAAGACCCAGCTGATCAACTGGGACTCGGGAGGTGGAGAATAGATGGGGCCAGGGCCAGTCAGAGGTGGGATTTGCCGGTTGTCTGAACTACTTAAAATTTCTGCTACCGGTTCTCCAGAACTGGTCAGAACCTGCTGAATACCGCCTCTGCTTTGGGGCCATTCTTAGAAATAAAAAGAATGCTTTTTTGCCACTTAGCTGAGTTTGTAAAAAAATAAAATAAAAGTAATCTTAAATAAGATTTATTTAAAATAAATAAAATAAAAGTCATCTTAAAAACATAGTGAGGTAGGAAGGCTGGTAGCTACCAAGAGGGGTGCCAGCAGGGATGAAGGCAATGCCTTGAACGTTATGTGCAGAGAGTAGATTGTGAATGTACACACAGAAGTGTATGAAAACAATTACAAATTGGTTACTGAAAAGTAGAAATAACCTCAGTTGACTACTTCAGCTACTCCAGTATACATTAGTCAGTTCCTACCTATGGAACTATTTTAATCTGGAAAATTTGATTTTTGCACTTGGTTCCATAGAAGATTTGCACGAAGCAATGCCTGTATAGCTGAATTGGATATCAAGTTATGAGGCCACTGCCATACTCCCATAGAAATTTTGTATATAATTATGTGGATTGTGTTTACTACTTTTCTATCACGTTAACATCATACCCTGAATAATAACAATAATCCAGAAAATAATTCCTGTTCATTACTAAACCTTCTGCCTTTCCCCACATCAGTTGCTTCCCTCACCCCCGATAAATGTTTGAGAAAGGGAGACAGTGAAAATAGATGACTTTTCATAATTCCTCCCTTGATGTCTTTCGTGGAAGTCCCTGGTCATCTGTGAGTGAGGCTGAGCAACTGGATAGTAAAACCCACCTCTGGAAGAATTCTTAGTTAAGTGTTTATTGAATATGATTCTTGAAGGCTGAATATCCTGCTTGCATTCAGCACCAGAATCAGTCACACTCAGATTGCATAACAAATCCATGAAATAGTTTTAAAAAGCAGAGGGATACACTACTGTTCAAATGGCAGGTAGGAGGCATTCCTAAAAAGGTTCAATTTATCAAATCCCCAGGGAGTGGCATGTTCTTGGTTTTATTTGTCTATTTTGATTTATACAGCCACCCACCCATCTTACTTTTATGTGGCTCTGCTTGGCTTGCAGTTAAATAAACTTTCAGAAAAACCTAACCAGCAAGACGATGAAAGCATGTCCTAGTTAATGCTTTTGTAGCAGTTCAGCTCATTGGCGGCAGCAGGCAACTCTCATAGAATGGTGTGCTTTTTCTGCACGAAATGTAGTCCTTTGCTTTCTGGGAACTGAGCAATTTTGTTTAGAATTCAACGGAACTTCAATCAGAACAGAGCTGGAAGGGACCTTGGAGGTCTTCTAGTCCAGCCCCCTGCTCAAGCAGGTGACCTAATACCATTTCAGACAAGTGGCTGTCCAGTCTCTTCTTAAAAACCTCCAGTGATGGAAGCACCCACACCTTCTGTATGCAAGCTGTTCTGGTAGTTAATGGTTCTCACTGTTAGGAAGCGTCTCTTTAACTCCAGGTTGCTTCTCTCCTTGATTAGTTTCCATCTGTTGTTTCTTCTCTTGTCTTCTGGTGCTTTGGAGAATAGCTTGACCACCTCTTCTTTGTGGCAGCCCCTCAAATACTGGAACATTTCTATCATGTCCCTCCATTCCTTCTTTTCTTTAGACTAGCCATACCCAATTCCTGCAACCGTTCTTCATATGTTTCAGTCTCTAGATCCTTATTCATCATCGTTGCTCTTCTCTGAACTTTTTCAAAAGTCAAAGTCACTTTTCCCAAACTTTAATTGGTGGATTGTGTTGGTTCTATTGGTGACTTTTGCTCATCAATCTTCATAGCTGGGTCAGATACCATGTATCTGAGTACATGCAAAATCCAGGATAAACCCAAGAGATTTTGGTATCCAGGGCATGAAAATGAGGAATAAGAAAGTTCTCTCACGTAAGCCCCCCTTGGAACAAGCAATTAGCACCCCAAAGCTGAGTGGAATAAATGCAGGTCTCATTTTGCCTCTTTTAAATAAACAGCAGAAATTTGAAATTCAAGCAGTTGGTTACAGCTGCTGAACGTTAAGGAAACCAAGAAAGTCTCTGGTATTTGGCAAGATTTCTGTTTAGCATCTTTGCTTCCTCTGCAGATCTATCATCTAATCTATGACTTTCCCAGTCTTGCTGCAATGGTGTGAATCAGCCTTGCCAAAATTGCTTACACGGTGCAAGCAAATTGCCTTGGCATACATTTTTCTGAGCAGGGACAATTGGGGGAGGAGAGAGAGAGAGAGAGAAAGACAGAGAGGCAGAAAGAAATTGAACAGGAGCCAACATTATTAATGGCAGTCCATCTTGAAAGGCCACTGCATGGAGAGTACGTTCTTGGCACAGGTTGCCCAAGGGAATTTAAAATAATCAATCTTCTGTAACATTCAACCCAACACACTTAGTTCATCTCCCAAGGCAACATCCTGGGGACAAGGATGATGCTATGGCCTACAAGGATTATGAAGGCTGTTTCAGACTTCAGGGCTGAAATTCTGCAGCAGGGAGATAACTCTTGTTGACGGAAGTAATATGAAATACACCTTGGTTGATGAAAAAGAAGCTTCAAAGAGCACAGTCGGATAGTTCTGCCTGGAGAAGACCTCAAGGTTGATCATCACTGGAACTAAAGAGTTGTCAAACACTCTGACCCCTGATTGAAAGGAGAAATTCTGAGAAATTGAACAAGGAGAGATTCAACTTGGAAACAAGGACACATTTTCTGACTGTAAGAACAATCAACCCATGGAACAGAAGTTGCCTTCAGAAGCTGTGGGAGCTTCATCACTGGAGGCCTTCCAGAAGAGACTGGACATGGTCTCTGTCAAAAATGGTGTAGGGTCTCCTCATTGGGTGGGGAGGTTGGACTAGATGTCCAACAAAGTCCCTTCCAACACTGTTAATCTGTTCTGTTCATATGAAGATCAGTTGCAGAAATAGAGTTTGGCTAGTCTACTGAAGAGAAAAACAAGGAGTGACATAGCATCTTCCAATATTTGAGGGGCTGCCACAGAGAAGAGGAGGTCAGCTTATTCTCCAAAGCACCCAAAGGCCAGGCAAGGAATAATGGATGAAAGCTGAACAAAGAAAGACCTGGAAAGAAGGAGAAACTTTCTAACAGGAAGAACATTCAACCCATGGAATAGAAGTTGTGGGAGCTTCATCACTGGAAGCTTTCAAGAAGAGACTGGACTGCCATCTTTCAGAAATGGTGTAGAAATGGTCTCCTGCTGGGATGGGAAGGGGTTGGACTAGATGGCCTATCATGACCTGGATGACTGAGAATCTCTGCAGGCTTTTAGCTATACAGTTTGGGATAAACACCCTTGGAATGGTATGGGAGGAGGAACGGATTTCCAGAGGGAACAATTGCAGACTACAGGAACCAGGAACACAACTCAGGTGACCCTGAGGACACAGATAAACCTCCAAATGGCCTCAACAACCCTCTAAAAGCATGCAAATGACCAGCTTGTATGCAAGGAATATAAATCCTTCCATTCCTCTCAGAGCTGAAGAAGTTTCTTGGATGAGAAGCGATAGGTCTTCAAAAGGAAATCCCCCCCCCCAAAAAAAAGTCTAGTTGCCTCCTGAAAAAAAGCACCTTTGGGTTACTCTTGAATGAACTGCCTTGCAAAATAAAGGCCAGATTCAGGAAGCTCCTGTTCCTTCTGATAGTGTCAGCAGTTTGTTCCTCTTTTCTAACCTCAGACCACCTGTGATGACCCAGGATGAGATACAAAATAAACACAGTCACAAAAAACAGTAAAGCCCCTTTTATTTCTTCACTTTGCTTCCCAGCTCCAAATATCCTTGACTGGAGACAAAAAACTCCCACATGAGCAAGAAGGAGGAAATGCCATTTAAACTAAAAATGCCTATACATTATAAAGAGTAAAAAACAACACAAACCAGGCAAGATAAGGGCTTGAAGACGTTCACAGATATCAGAACACACACTGGGAAGGATGCCAAACTCAGAGAGGAACAATAAACTAGAGATACTTCCATGCTTTCTTTCCAGCACTCGCCTGTACACATGTCCTCTTATCCAGTTGTCACAGCTGCAGCCCATGAAGAGGATCAAGGTCCTCTCCTCCCCAGGAGACCACATATCTCCCTTATTCTCTCCTCCCTGCATGCCCTAGGATGGAGAGGGGATGAGCCTGGGTCCTCTGACTGCCCAGCCGGCCTCTGCCCCTCCCTGGCCCCCTCCACAACCTCTGGAGCCACACTTCCATTCCCTGTTGGCTGTTCCTCCTCTCCCTCAGAGTCAGTCTCCACCAGAGGCATGACACCGCCTGCTGAGGTGACAATGAAGCAGAAAAGGAACATTTTCTGGGGCTGCCTTCCCTGACCAGCCTCTGCTTCAGGCTCAAAGCCTCACAATTAGCATTTCAAGCAAGAGCCAGATTAAATCACCAATTAAACTGCTTTCTCTCAGCAGGAGCTACCGAGAGGTTTTAGCTACAAAGCAAGAATACAAATGAGGTGCTCCAGGAAAAGCACTGCATGGAAATAACACTTTCCAGAATTGTAAGGATGAGGTAGGCCGTCAGCTTACAACCACAATCGAAGCCCAAAATTCCCACCGCTAAGTGAGACATTTGTTCAGTGAGTTGCACCCCATTTTAATGACCCTTCCTTGCCATGGTTGTTGAGGGGATCTGTACAGATATTCAGCTGGTGACACAGTTGTTAAGTGACAATGACCTGCATTACTGAGAATCTCTCCTATCCTCAACTTAACAACCACAACTGAACCCAACATTTCTGTTGTGAAATGGGACAGTCATTATGTGAGTTTTGCCCCATTTTATGACCTTGTTGTTAAGTGAATCACTGTGGTTCATAAGTTAGCAACTTGACTGTTAGGTGAATCTGGCTTCCCCCCTTGATTTTGGACTGTCAGAAGGTTGCAGAAGGGAAATCACTGCAACTGTCGTAAATTTGGGTCAGTTGCCAAGCGTCTGAATTTTGAACCTGGGAATGCTGCAACGGTCATTGTGATGGCCCAGGGTGGGCACAAAAGCAACAAAGTCTCAAAAGTAGGTAAAATGCTTTTAATGCCTCCAACTTGGCCCCCAATGTCCAGTTATCATCAGCTGGAGAAAAAACTCTCCCAAGAACAGTCTTTAAAGGGAAGAAATTCAATCCGAACCCAAANAAAAAACTCTCCCAAGAACAGTCTTTAAAGGGAAGAAATTCAATCCGAACCCAAAGTACATATAAATTATAAATAAAAACCAGCACAAACCAGGCTGCAGCAATTAACAAGACAGGGCAGGATAAGGAATTGCAAACTTCAAAAGTTAACAAAACACACATACTTGGGAGGATGCCAGAACTCAGATAAGACTTGACAAACCAAAATAATTTCATGCTTTGCTTCCAGCAACTTTGCCATGCAGTTTTTATATATAATATATATAATACTTCCAAGCTGAAAGTTATTTTTCCCTTACATCTCACCTCTGAGGAAGGAATTAAAACAGATGCAAACAGAAGTTCAGATTCATTTGGTAGCTGAAAGTGCATCTGCAGGTAGTTCTTGACTTACAACCATTCATTTAATGACTATTCAAAGCTACAAAGGCACTGAAAAAAGGTGATTTATGACTGATTCACTTAACAGCCATGGTTGTAAAATCAGCCGTGACTCACTCAACTGCCTTGCTTAGCAACAAAAATTCTGATCCCAACTGTGATAGCCATAAGTCTTAGATTTATATACCACTTCACAGTGCTTTTACAGCCTCTCTAAGCGGTTTACAGAGTTGGCCCTTGCCCCCAATAATCTGGGTCCTCATTTTACCCACCTCTGAAAGATGGAAGGCTGAGGAGTCAACCTTGAGCTAGTCAGAATTGAACTGCTGGCAATGGGCAGCCTGCAATACTGCATTCTAACCACTGAGAAAGAAGGGAGGGAGGAAGAGAGGCAGGAAGGGAAGGGAAGGGAAGGGAAGGGAGGGAGGGAGGAAGGAAGGATGGACAACAGCACTTAGACTTTTTGCTTCACGGTGTTTTACAACCCTCTCTAAGTGGTTTACAGAGTCAGCCCCGTGCCCCCAACAATCTGGGTCCTCATTTTACCCACCCTGGATAGACAGAAGGCTCAGGAGTCAACCTTCAGCTAGTCTGCAGCTGAACTGCAGACAGTTGGCAGAATTAGCCTGCAATGCTGCATTCTAACTACTGCACCACCAGGGTAATCATAAATCAATGCCTCCCTTTTCTTGTTTTATATCTTAATGCTGCTAAGAAGACAAGAACATCAAAACATTACCAACACTATAAATGGTTGCAAATTCTAGAATTTAGTAGCCTCGGATTCAAGGGAAGAGGTTTATATCTATATTTAGGTTAATGCTGACATGTTGCTCCTAATAAATCTTTTGAAGCTTGGCTCAAGGCTCATGATTTAATTAGGGCAATCCCCAGAACCCTGACAGCAGGACTGTTTCCTCTTTATAGTGTTCAATACAGGTAGTCTTTGACTTATGATCACAATTGAGCTCAACATTTCTGTTGTTAAATGAGACCTTCAGTGAGTTTTCCCCCATTTTACAACCTTGTTATTAAGTGAATCACTGCAGTTCAGAAATTAGCCACTCGGCTGTTAAGTGAATCTGGCTTCCTCATTGGCGCTGCTTGTCAGAAGGTCGCAAAAGGGGATCACAAGGGAATAGTGCAACCATCATAAATAGGAACCAGTTACCCAGCAATTGAATTTTGATCACATGGCCGTGGGGATGGTGCACTCTGAAAAACAGTCACAAGTCACTTTTTTCAGTGGCTGTCATGCCCTTGTTGGAGTCTGATTCTGAGGGGGAGTTTGAGCAGCTGACAGGGAGTGGGAGTGTGCCTGCAGTGACTGTGGAAGAAACGGGGGAAGGGCACAGTCTGGCTGGGCATTCAGAGGAAGATCCACCCCCTCTTCATCCTAGGGCATGTAGGGAATGGAGAAGGGAGCAATGTGGCTTATGGGAGAGAAAAGGGCCCTGATCCTTTTCATTAATTGCAGCTGGGAAAACAGGATATAAGTGGGGCGTTTCCACACAGCTCCTTGCTGGAAACAAAGCATGCATTATCTTTGTCAAGGCTTATCTGGCTTTTGGCATCCTCCCAACTGTGGTTGCTGCCTTATCTTGTGGAAGTCTGCAATTTATCATCCTGGTCTGCTGTGTTAATGACTTCAGTGTGGTTTCTGTCGGGTTTTTTTGTTTCAAATTATCTGTACTTTGGGTTTGGACTGCATTTACTCCCTTCGTAGACTGTTTTTGGAAGAGTTTGATATCCAGCTCAGGATAATTGGACATTGGGACCCAAGTTGGAGGCATTAAAGAGAATTTATTCTACTTTTGTGCTTGTGTTATTTTTGTGTCACGCCCCGGAACTTCACAGTGGCGTTGTAACTTTGAACAGTCACTAAATGAACTGTTGTAAGTTGAGGACTAACTGTAATGAAACAGTAACAGTATGATTATATGACATTCTGCAATAAGATAATTGAAATATAAAAAAGCACAGTTGCGGGAACAGAACATGGCTAGCCTAGAGAAAAGAAGGACTGGGGTGACATGATAACAGTATTCCAATATTTGAAGGGCTACCACAAAGAAGAAGGGGGTCAAACTTTTTTTTCCAAAGCACCAAAAGGCAAGATGAGAAACAATGGATGTAAATAAGTCAAGGAGAGAAGCAGCCTAGAACTAAGAGAAACCTCCTAACAGTGAGGACAATTAACCAGTGTAGACCATCTTCCCTTCAGAAGTTGTGGTTGCTGCAACACAGGAGGCTTTTAAGAAATGACTGTTGTGGTTAGCCGGCAGCAGGTGCAGATGGTGGAGGAGAGCGAGGACTCGGATGAGGGGCCAGGACCATCAGGGAGTGGACTGCTGCCTTCAGGGATTGTGGGAGCTGGCAGCAGAGATGAGGAGGTTCCCGAGGAGCCTGTGCCAAGTATGCATAAGCGCAGGATGATTCCTAGAAGAGAACAGCTGGAGCAGCACAGAAGACTCAGGAGTTAGGATGCAATGTAATGACCCCTTCCTCCAGGGAATATAAGCCTGGTTTCAAAAGGTTTTTGCCTTTGCAAAAGGCAAAAAAAAACTCTAAGGACCCAGCATTGTGTTTGGAGACTCCGGCTTATCTGAAGAATTCTGTCAAGGCTTTTCTGGTTGGCCTAATTGGCTTCAAGCCATCTTTTATCTACAAAGAAGTTATTTGTAGATTAAAGCTGTGAAGGTTTGAATAAAGAAGACTCAAGATATATTACAGCTTGGGATAAATGGTATAAGTGGATTAAAGAGAAAAAACCAGGAAATTAAAAGATATGTTTTTGCTGAATGGAGTAGTTAAATTAAGAAAGTTTACCAAATAAGAAACAAACAGTAGCAAAATTATTACCAAGAAAAAAGGACACCGTCTTTAGTTGATTAGAAGCATATGTTTTATATGTTTTATATGTTTATTTATTATGTATTTGTATATATAGATTTTGTAAGGTTGCATTCAATGAATTGTACATACTGTTTTTCTTTTTTAATCTCTAATAAATTTTTCTATTTTAAAAAAAAGCTGTGAGGGTTTGAGTTGTTGCATTTATTTGAGATTTTCTTGCTGGTAACTGGACTGGGTCAGAACAGAGACTAGACAGCCACGACCCCCTCAGAAACCGCAATAATTAATAATATATATGAATACACTGAGATGGACAGGTTGACGAAGCTATTGAAAAATAAGGAAGAAGCAGAATACTACAAGATATGGGATATTTGGTACGAATGGATAAAGAAAAGATGCAAAGGCGTCAAATGATATTATATGAGGCATCATAGGATAATAAGGTTTATGTGTAAATAAATGTATATACGTATAAATGTATACATGTATAAAATGCTTAGAATGATGAAGAATGAAACATTTAATATAGGGATGGAAAACACAGTAATAGAGGATATTTATAAATGTAAACGCTGCTGTAGTATCGTTGCAAAATGTGGAAAATTGTTTCTAATTGTTGAAACGCTGAAAAAACAATTTTATTTTATTTTTAAAAAAAGAAGAGACTAGACAGCCATTTGTCTGAAACAGTATATGGCCGTGATGGTGAACCTATGGCACACATGCCAGAAATGGCATGCAGAGCCATTTCTGCCAGCACACGAGAGGTCATCTGGAAGATCTCACTTGTGCATGTACGCGCCCCAACCTGCCAGCTGATTGTCAGGCATCTGCCGCGTGTGTGTGGGGAAAAGGTTAGCCATCACTGGTACAGGGTCTCCTACTTGACCAGGGGGTTGGACTAGAAGACTTCCAAGGTCCCTTCCAGCTCTATTCTGATTGTTTGAAAAAGGCTTCTTTTTCATCTTTGCTACTTGCCTTGCCAAGATTTTGTTCAGCCCCTTAAGACTATGATGGATTCACATGGCAGATTTTGCACTCATCATGTCCTTGATCTTTTCAGGAGACTGATCAGGAGACGGCCAGGCACACATTAAAAAAAGGGGGAAACTTCCCCTTTACAAAAATACAGAGGTTTGCTGCATTTGCCAGTGGCAAAAATATATATATTAAAAAAATAGAAAAATGGCTTGCCCTTTTATTCTGCCAGAATTTTTTTTAAAAGAAAAAAAAAACCTCCACAGTCTAATTTATAGCCCTGCAAAGCCTCAAATTCAGCAGCGAGATCTCCACTGTTTCTCTCTAACATTATGTTTAAAGTGCGAATGTTTCCGTTCTCCTATTTTCCCCCCCCCCTCCTAAAGTCCCGCACTTTCGAAAATTCTGTAAGATGCAAAATTGTAGGGCGATGCTGGAAAAAAAAACCCGCAAGAGCCTGGATCCATCTGTTGTAACCCTCCTGCAGCAACTCTGCTAAATAAAGATCTCCCCAACCCCTGGTTGTTTTGCTAAGCATGGGAAAACCCCCGCAAAAGATCCGCTTCCTCCACAATGACAAAGGGAGCTGCCAGGTTTGAAACACACACACTCTTTCTCTCTCTCTCTCTCACACACACACACACACATCCCTCTCCCCCAACTCGCCAAGACTGTGTGAGGTGTGTTTATCCAGAGAAGAAGCAGTTGGCGGCATGTGACTTGCATCAAAACGAAGAGCTACTTTGTCGGTAGAATGAAAAGGAATGTCTATGTCAGTCTTTTGTAGTTCTACATTTGTGATCTTCACTGTGTGTGTGTGTGTGTGTGTGTGTGTGTGTGTGTGTGTGTGGTTCTCCAGAAGATTCTGTAAGGATAAAGCTAGGCGGGCCTCTCTTTGGGTCAGCCATGACAAACTCTAACATCTAACCACAAAGGAAGGTTATTCCATCGTACTTATGCGCTCATACAAAACACATGGAATAAAAAGATCGGAAAGTGACCTTGGAGGTCTTCTAGTCCAACCCCTTGCTCCAGCAGGAGATCCTAGACCAGTGGTGGCTAGCCCTTTTCAGCTCCCGTGCCGATAATTGTGCAGGTGTTCATGAGCTCTTGCTTGCTGCCAGCATTCAGAAGGCAATGCGTGATGCCTCCCCATGCCCCACTGCGTATGCACATGGGATTCCCCAGCCGCACGCCATGCGTCTGTGCATGCGCACACGATCACCCCCTCTGTGTGCGGCACATCTCTGTGTAAGGCATCCAGAAAGTATCCATGATATCAATCACTCTGAGACATTTTCTCTCCAATTGATTTATTTA
>BHFT01035942.1:0-16060 GCA_004320025.1 Laticauda laticaudata | reverse complement strand
GGGATTGGTTCACTAGGAACCAATCCAAAGGAACCGCCAAAAGGCGGTTAAATCAAACAAACGTCATTGGCTACAAGTCGGCAGGCAAGCCGTATATAAAGGCTGCTGCAGCTAGAGCCAAACTGTTCCGTTTATATTACTGTTATAAATAAAGACATTATTTGTTGGAACCCGGTCTACCTTGCGTTTTTCCGGACGGAACACTATCTAATCCCATTCCCAGGACCCTGTCACAGCCAGAATATCTTTGTCTTTTTTTTTTAGGGTAAATGGATATCTTTACAAACAGATCTCAGGGAAGCATTGAGCTGTATATTTTAGAAATATATTTATTTCTAAAAAAAATGAACATGCAACCCAAAGCTACACTTAAAAATAAAAATGAATGCCAGGAACTGACATTCTAGTTTGCAACATCCCAGTTTTCTATATATTATTGCTGTTGTTTTGAATAAAAAGAATCTTTTAAAAATATGTGGAGCAAGAAACCTGTCCGTAATAATCACTTACATTTATCCACAAGACAAATCTTTGTTCAGATCCCACAGGCCTTCTCATCTCTAAGACAATTCTTCCTATAGTTTTGTGATGGGACTTTAAAAAGGTATTTGTCTATTAATGTGTGAATGGAAGTTCTCCTGTGGTACATAATTCTGCCAACTGGAAGTAGAAGCCCTTCTACTGAAAAAAACTGGTCAGGAAGTTTGGCAAGGACCATTGATTGGTTTCCAAATTACTTCATCTTCTAATTCACCTCCAAAATTCACCTGGTGATTTTGTTGGTGTTGATTATTTTCATCTTTTAGCACATTGTAAAACTCTTCGCTGTCTCCCTGTTTGAGACAGAATCCAGTTTAAATTACTGCTGCTTATATTTACTGTCTGTATATACATATTTGTCCATCCAATCCTGCTCATTTTCAACAGTTCTTTGAGCAGGAACCAATGCACCTGAGGCATCAACTCAATCCAAAGATATCATTCTAAGAGGTGACTTAATCCAATCTCCTTTCAATCAATTCTCCCATTTCATGCAGCTATAGCCTACTGCATCTATAATGGGAACAGTAGATAACATTTTCTCTTGAAGGTTAAATATATATGTGTACCTGCCTCCCAAAGACATTTTCAGGACAAAGCAAAAAAAAGGGGATTTCAAGAACAGCCCAGTGATTATTAACACTTGTTATAATCAAACACACACACACACACACACATATGTGTGAAATGTAGTATTTTATTACAGAACTCCTATGTCCTCTTTCTTACTATACATTTCCAGGCCCGTGTAGAATGTCAGACTGAATGTCCATATAGGCAAAGAACTCTACATATTTACCCAAGGAAGAAATTGCCAATGTAGAGGAAGATGATACTGAAAAGCCATTGTAAAGCACAGTCAATTCCAGACAATGAAAGCAGTTCCATTCTCTGCTTATTACTAATATTATTCTATCAAAGGGGCTAATCACTAATAACTGTATTTTTAATTGCAGCTTCAGAAGGAACACTGGGAAGGCATTGTCATGTAAACAAGCTCAGGAGGAAGTGTGGTCAAAGAAGAAAAAAGATCAGTTATTCTTTTGTCTAAAGCTGTTGTTTCCCATTAAAATTGCTAGCTAACAGCAATTTCACCTGGCATGTTCTTCTGGACAGTCCCCTCCTCTTTCAGATGAATTCTGCCAAGAGCTGCACTTCAGTTTGAAGCTTATGGGATGAGCTCATCAGGAATCACAATCCCTCCATTTCTGAAGACTATAATTACAAGTCATGCAAAGATTCCTACTTGACCTTTAAATATATTGACATGTCTGCATTTATAAATGTGTTTGTGAAGATAGCAAATCCTACACTCATTAAATATTGAATAGTGGAGTGGTTGGCCACATTGCTTCCTTTCCCCTTTTACTCTGCATTTTTGATCACACTTAACTGTTACCCATGATCCTGACAAGACAAGAAAATCTTGCTATTTCTAATTCGAATTAAAAAAAATATATAAAGCCAGGTCTTCCTGAATTTATTTATTTTTTTAAAGATAAATTAATATATAAATAAGTATTAAGATTTATTAATCTCACTTGAGAATGAATGGAAAATTCAACTTCTGTTGCTTTGCAACAAAATATGTAGGTTATGCTAGCACATTCAATTTTATTCATTTTAAATGCAGTCTTTTCAAGATTCACTCTAATATATTTACTTTAATATAACATAGGATGATTGTTTTAAACAAGAATGTCTGAAAATTACCTTCAGGAAAATCAAGACTTGCACCCTTCCCTGCATCCACAGAGGGAAGGCAAGGAGGGCCAGATAACATGTCCATGATGATGGAATAATACAGATGCTATAACTGACATACATGTCGCATCCCAACACAAATAACATAGTCACAACATTCACATTGTTTTATCACCGTGTTCAAATCATCATTCTGATATCATAGTTTGCCCTGTATACCCCTGCCTGAGCCATATCATTTCAGAAAGCTTCAAAGGAACAATTGTACCATATGGTTTTTTTTTCCCAAATAAGGAAACCAGTACCAAGAATGAAGAACAGAATGCAAGAATCTTCCCCCTGTGGCATTTATTGCAGTATTCTGAACTATTCTACAGGTAAACAAATATGACACAAAACAGTAAATAGGTTTATAATTTCACTTTTAAAAAGTAGTTTAGTTACTGAAGCAATGTAGAAGAAAATGTCATGGATTAAGAGGTAAAAGTGAATAATTAACAAACTTTATTTAACAAATTGAAGAGGGGGGTTAGTTTGGGCCTAGCTAGTATGAATCCATCCAGTTTAACTTCTAAACTATGATTTATGGTTTGCTGTGTTGTGTTGTGTGAATCTAACCAATCCTAGCTTAATTAACAAATCATAAAACAAATTATGGCTTAGCATCATCTAGAAACCCAGCCACTATGTAGAATGATACCGTGTTTCTCACATAATAAGGTCGGGCCTTATTTTTTTTTGACCACTGAAAAAATGGCTAGTCCGTCTTTTCAGGGGTGACTTAATTCCCGCCCCTTGCATCCTCGTGTGGGTGGGCAGCGACAGCTTGGATGTTTACCTTGGAGTTGGTGGGGCACTTCGTATCATGAGACCTTCCTCCACCATGGCTTTCTCTTCTCCCTTGTTGCCGCGGCATTTGGCACAGCCAAGCAGGGCTCCTCCCTGCAACCAGAGCCCGGCACTCCTGTCACAGCTTTCCCTTTGCTTTCAAAGGTAAAGCCAATTATTTTAAAAACAACGCCCTATTACAACATAGCCTCCCCTGCCCGAGAGGGCAGCCCTACCCCACGTGGGGAGGTGAATCTCCCAGGGCTGCAGTGCAGGATCGCCCCCCCGGGAGAAGCGCCCAGCCACCAACACCTGCCTGGCGCCAGGCAGAGCGCGAAGAGCTTCACCTGGGGTGCCAAGCACAGCTGACAGGTGGCAGAGCTCTCGCCAAAGCAGCAAGCACCTCCCCGCCGGACCCTCTGCTCATCCCACCAGGGCAGGGCCAGAGGGCTGGGCAGAGCCAGAAAAGCAAGACCTGGACTTCGCTTCCTTCCCAAGTACCTCCAAGGCGAACCCAAAGGGGCCTCCGGGAGAGGCTGCCCAAGGCAGTGATAGCGCCCACCCATCCACAGACAGGGAGGGGAGGTGATGGCAGTGCTGCTTCCCTGGTCGGCGGAGAGAGCCCGAAGCCGCCCATCCTTTCCACCCCTTGCCCAGCCCGTCCCCATGCATCTCCAAATGCGCCAGCAGCTCCAAACACTGCAGCGGAACGGGCATCAGGCAGTGATTGATGAGGCACTGACTTGGTGGGGCTCAGCTCGGAGGAGGAGGATGTGTCACCTTGCCTCCCTGTCCATGGATGGGTGGGCGCTATCACTTCCTCGGGTGGCCTCTCCCAGTGGCCCCTTCACGTTCATGCTGGAGGGATTTGAGAAGGAAGCCAAGCTCAGGTCGGCCTGGCTCTTTTGCTTGGCAGGCGAGCGTGCACCCATGGCTTGCTTTCCTGGCTCTGCCCAGCCGTACTGGCGTGGCACTGGCACGGCCCTGGCGGGATGAGCAGAGGGTCTGGCGGGGAGGTGCTCGATGCCTTGGTGAGAGCTCCGCCACCAGGAAGGAGGGCCTGCCTGTCAGCAGCACTGGGCACCCCAGGTGAAGCTCTTCGAGCTCTGTCCAGCGCCAGGCAGGGATGGCGGCTGGGCACTTCTCCCAAGGGGACAATCCTGCGCTGCAGTCCCAGGAGATTCGCCTCCCCATGGGGTTGGGCTGCCCTCTCAGGCAGGGGAGGCTATGTTGTAGTAGGGCATCATTTTTTAAAAATAATTGCTTTACCTTCGAAGCCAAAGGGAAAAGTGGCGCGACAGGAGTGCCTTGAAAAGCCGATGGTCTCCGCCGAGGCTCTGGTTGCAGCGGAAGAGCCCCTGGCTGGCTGTGCGTGGCTGTGCCAAAATGCCACGGCGTGTTGTTCTAAACACCGTGCAGCAAGGGAGAAGAGAAAGCAAATAGTGTGAGGAAGGTCTCACGATATGAAAGTGCCCCACCAATGCCAAAAGTCAACACAGGCAGCACCATATCCGGTATTGCAACAAAAGACTTTCTAATGCAAGCCACCCCCCCGCCATTCCCCCCATTTGCATGTTTAATATAGCCTTAATTTGTGAGAGGGGCTTAGTTTGATTTTATGCCCATAAAACATGCTGGGTCTTCCTATTGGGGAGACGTATTGTTGGAGAAACGGTATTTCTTACATGCATCTTCCATTTTCACTAAAGATATAGGATATATTTTTCTGAACTTCCATAGAATTTCAGGAAGAAACTTGTTTTAAAGAACATCAGAAAAAACACAAGAAAGTTCATATCAAAAGGAAGGTTAAAACAAAATTGCATAGAAATCCAAAATTATTTCTTAAATGACTTGTGCACATTTTTCACAAAAGTACTTGATGGAAGTTATTTTAATATGATGCATTTGGCTAATAATAATGGGGGGGGGGGAAGAGATGTTAATTTGTTAGGTGTTCCAGCTGTGCTTATATGGAGAGCAATCAAGAGTGCTTGCCTGCTGATTTTGCCAGCAATTGAAGTTGGAATTATTTTAACACTAATAAACACAAAATTGTTTTTCAGTTCCTGCCTTTGGAAGAAATTAATCAGCTAAGAGGAAAAAACATATCATCCAAAATGGGTTAATTAATACTGACTTTAAAGTTAAAGTTTAGGAAAAATGACATTAAAATAACTGATATGATTATTAAGCTAAATGAAACTTAAAACTATCTTAAAAGGCCATCAGAATGTCAGGAAATTATGATTCTGATCTATGCTGATTCTACTATTGTTCCTTCTCATATATTCTTCTTTGCATATGACTTAATTTCACACAACCAGTGCAACCATATGAATGATGCAAGTTTTCCAAATTTACATTGTTGTTTAAAAATTGGACTTCAGAAGCCCATGGATAGGGAAGGCTTAACTGTATTTGGTAGCTAAACAATTCCCTGATTTTGGAAACTACTGGGAAAGTAGAAGAAAATTGAAACAAAATATCCTTTGAATTCCTTGAATTATTCACCATACCAAAATTCAAGTGCTATTTTACATAACCATCTCAAAACCATTAATTTAAATAACAGCCTCCAAATTTCACTTGGGAATCAACACTGAAGCAGTTGTCTTCAGAACTCCAAAAACCCCGCTATTTGAAGAGAGGGGTGGGGGAGAGGTACTTTTATCAGAAGATCCCAAATCTCCGAAGTACTGATGAATTCAAGAATGGCCGTTGTTTCAAATTGTTCCCAAATACAATGTTTACTATTTTAAAACAGTACAGAACAATTGCTTTTTTTCTTCATGCATATTTTCTTTCTACTTCAGAAAAGTCAGTGCTACTTCAGTTCGTACTTTCTTAATATCTTACAAAACGGGACAAATACAATCTAAACAGAGTGAAGCCTAACCTCGGAAAAAATAGTTGTTCCACCTTTCAACAACATTCATAGCACTTTGAAGCTTCACAACTTCAATGGTATGTCTCATATCTGGCAGCCCACTTTCTGCCATGTCTTCATGATGTTGCTTTTATGCTCAGGTGCCTCTAATAGAAGCATGAAGATATCCCATGGAATATTTTTGCACATTACCAGTCCCTTGCTACTTCATCCTATGTCCCTCTTTTGCACTACTGAATCATCAGGAAGTTTTTTAAAATATCTCAGCACCTTTGTCCATAACTAACATATAAGTAAGATGAGGCTCTTGAGGTCTCTCCTTTCTAGCTTTACAACATGCAGAAGAATTGGAGAGGAAGCTCGGGGGGGGGAGGGGGAGACCCATAAATGTCTTTTCCCTTTGCTATTTATTTGTAAATATATTAGTATAGGCTCGGGGTGGTATTCTACCAGTTCGGCCCAGTTCGGCCAAACTGGTAGCTCCGAGGATCATCTGTGAGTGAACTGGTTCACTTCAATGATCAGCTGCTGGGTCTGCCTGCCCACCCATGCTCTATTCTGACCTTTATTTCCTGGTTTTGATGCTCAGCTGCTTTGCGAAGCACAATGAATTGCCGTGTATCAGTTGTTGAACAAACAGGGAGATTGCAGGATTGCAGGAGAAGATCAGTATCAAACTCTCTGCGCGCACACAAAGCGTGCATTTGGCACGCCCCTACCAAGCCACACCCACAGAATCGGTGGTTAAGAAAGGTGAATCCCACCACTGGTATAGGCTAAGCTACAGTATTAGCAGGCCGCCTAACTTCCATATAACCCTTCCAACTTTTGGGTCATCAGTGAGGCAACACCAGTTTTCCCACTGCTGATATATTTAACATCAATTAATTATGTCCCCCCATCCTTGGGAAGGATTCAAAATTTGGAACAAATTATCACTGTTATTGAAAGCATGATTCTTTTTTATTATAGTTTAGAAGGGCTGAAGCATTTTTTTCCACCTGGGTCATTCAATGATTTAATTTTGGGGCTGTTTGTTCAATCATGTTTGTGATTATATTTACTGCATTTTTGCAAGCTGTCTGGATATATTAAGGGAAAAGGTATCATATATGGGTGGATGTCACCATGTTTCAGTATCCAGGATTTCACCCATCTGTGGTTGAGAAATATAGACCATGGATATTTACCATCATCTGTGATAAACAATTTCACTTATCCACAGTTTTTGTTGCAAGGTTTTGTTCATCATTTTGCACTTCTGCAGAATATATATTTGGCTTGCAGTCCAATTTCCCAGCAACCTGCAGGGTTTTGTGGTTGTCTTTCATGAAATGAAAATAAGTAAGAGGAGCAGGGAGTTTTGCTGGGAAAAGTAGCAAATGTTCATGCCAAGTGTTGCCCTTGACAAAGAAGGTCTGTGAGATTCTGTAGACTAGGTACGCAAAGAGTGTGAACTTGAGTTCCTGATGGAATAAAGCCTCATGCCTTCTTTGTAACCTTATAAAGACACTGACCAAATTCTATAAAGTGAGATTAGCTGCCTTTTAAATATAGCTGCATCCACCTGATCTGTGGAGTCAGAAAACAGTGCAACCAACATCTTCCATGGCTAGGAGGAGGAGGGGTTCTGTTCTGCGTACTCATTTTTATTTTGTAATTTTTTTTTATTTTGAAAAACCTTTATTAAACATTTAAAAACATCAAATACAAAATACAATACAACTCATTAAAATGAAAATACTATAGATGTTACGAACCATTTTGACAGTGCTTACATACCAATTATTATTCCCATGCATATTTCATATTCCTGGTTATTCTTATACATTATTCTTCTTCAACTATTCATTCTTTATTTATTTAATCATTTATTTCTGCCATTTATCCATTTGTACCAGTTTTCCCACACTGTAAAATATTTGGAGTCTTCCTTCTCTTTCCATTTTAGAGTAAGTTTTATCCATTTCAGTGCAATCGTAGATTTTTTTGATTATTAAACCCACTGTTGGCATGAGGTCTCCTTTCCAACATTGTGTGAATGCTAATCTTGCCACAGTGACTATGTGCAGGATTTGATATTTTATCTCTTTTGTGTAGTTACTTTTTATAATCCCCAGTAAAAAAAAAATCTGCTTTCAATTCTATTTGGACAGTTGTAATTTGTTTTAACTATGTGTTCGTATTTTTAACCAATATTTCTTAATTTTCGGGCAAAGCCACCAGACATGGAAGAAGGTGCCCTGTCATTACTTACATTTCCAGCAGGTTGGGCTTAAGTTGGAATACATTTTGGCCAATCTCAAAGGAGCTAAATACCACCAATAATACATTTTATATTGATTTTCTTTATATACCCCTTATTTTATTATAATGTAATTTTTTTCCAAATTCTTTCCCAATCTTCCAGCTCTATATTATGTCTCACATTTCTTGCCCATGATATCATTGGACCTTTCACTAATTCCTTTGCCAAGTCAAATTCTAATAAATAATTATACATTCTTGAGATAATTTTCTTTTCTATACCCCCCCAAATGTCTAATTGGTTTGGCTCTACCTTAATTCCATATTCCTTTTGGTCTTTTTTATACCTTGTTTTTAACTGGAGATATGGCCACCAGTCTATATTTAACCCTTAGTCTCTGAGTTCCTAATTTTTTTTTTAATACTTCTTGGGGATCCAAAACTTTTTAATATCTGGCCATTTTTCCAATTTCCATTGTATTGGAGTGTAACATTGCCTCCATGGTAGATACCCATCCTGGGATTTTAATGTAATGTTTGTTTTTTGATTTCCCTCCATATTTGTATTAATGAATCCCTTGGTATATGTCTAAAAGCATGGTTCTTATTTCCTGGGTTCCACATGAAGGCATGTCACCCTGACTGTAGGTCATACCCTTCCAGAGTTAAATTTCTTTTATTTTTTAACTTTGCCCATTCTCTAATCCACATTAAACCTACTGCTTTATAGTATGTTTCCCAAGCTGGAAGTCCAAATCCACTTCTGCTTTTATTATCCTGCAATGCGCTTAACTTTATCCTCGCTCTGCCCAAATGAATTTCTTGGTTATTTTACTTAGATCCAAGAAAAACTTTTTATCCAATTTTACCTGGATCATTTGAAACAAATAAAGTAATCTCGGCAAAATGTTCATTTTAATAGCCGCAATCTTCCCCAACAGGGATAACTGTATTTTCTCCCACTTTTCTAAGTCTTTCTTTATAAGTTGTACAAGGTTAATATAGTTATCTTCTTTTATTGTTGAGCAACTTGCTTTAGCAGGATGCCCAAATATTTAACTTTCTTTGTGATTTGTAGTCCTGTTTCTTTCATTAATTCCCTTTTCTGTTTATCTGTTAAATTTTTCGTTATCATTTTAGTTCTGTCTTTATTAATCTCCTGTATTAATTTTGGTCCCGTCTCCATTGGTTCTTCTATGAAGAATACAAGGTCATCCGCAAATGTTTAGGCCTTATATTTTTCTTGTTTAATTTTCAACCCTTTTATTTCCCGATTCGATCTAATTCTTGTCAACAAAATCTCTAATGTCAGGATAAAGAACAGAGGTGAAAGTGGACTGTGGTGGACTCCCATGGAAAGAATGAGACACAGAGGCTGGTGTACTTGGGATGGGAGTCTAGAGCAAATTCCCCCTTTTATTGAGAATTCGATACTAGTAAGCATACACATTGTGGCTTACAATAATTAGATATAGCACACAAAAATGGTTTACAATTGTCTGAGACTGATTAATTGTTGTTCTGGTGTTTGTTTTTATTTCTTGCTTATCTCAGTGACCCTTAGGCAGAATGTATGTATAAGGTCTTAGAATAATCATTACCATACTGAAGTACAAAGTTTTATTCCACAATCTCCCCTGTTTTAGTTTTTTGATGATCCGGATGCCTCGGTAGCTTTTCGCATCTGAACAACAGTTCTCCTTCCGTAGGCTCACCGACACATTCTAAAAGTCCGGGAGACATTGATACAACAGCATACACAAAGAGAAAGTATAAAAGCAATATACTCCAACAATTAGGTGACGAATCCATGAACCATCTGCAACATCAGGACCAAAGTGCAGACACACGTCAGTCCCTCGTCCTCCGATTGTAATGGATTCTCACTCAGGTTTGTTCCATATGCTGTATATAGCTGTAATGTTTGGAGAATAATCGAAATATTACATGCAACAATATTGTATGAATCACAGTGCAAACTCCCCCTTGCGCAGCCAAAATAGTGTCACAGCATTATCTGGTTTGCAGGACAAAGTCAAGGATTTCTTGTTCTTCTTACAAGCAGTTAGCGTTTAATGGTGTCTTTAAACATAGTAACTTGTCAATTTTTTAAACAGTGCAAATCTATATAGTTCATTCATGACTCCTAAAGAGGAATAACTCCCTTGATATCTGTGTCCAGTAGTCATGATTCAAAACGAGATTTACTTCCGTTTGCGAACGCACATTGAGGATATGAGCAGTCCCCAAGATTTTAAATGACATTGAGATGGGATCACTTTCCCAAAGGTGGCAGACTTTTCAATCGTGCTGGCAATGCGATCATAGGCCATCCATCCACACAGCAACCATAGATTTGCTCCCAGGAGATGACCAACCGTATTATTGGTTAGCAATAGATTAATCGTACAAAAGATTCCTTAACATAGCCAAATAAGTGGGCGGTGGTGCATATTTCCATTTGACATTTGGGAGCTGGTTTTACTATCATGATGGACATGTGGCCAGATAATTGGACACCATTTTCATTGATCAAGATATGATATCAAATTTAGAAATATTATGTACAAAGTAAGTGAGATTTTTAGTTTTCATGTATATCCGAAATTAAACCCGATTCCATGCTAATAACAAATTGTTTTGTTACAAAATGGATATGTCCAAGTAAGTCATATTTCTCACTGGTCTCATTGTGAGTCCAGCAGATACGCCCCTCTTGGATTCGGCTTCAAGATGCAATGTATTTATGTTACTTTTAGTCCAACTGTTAGACCACATCCCTGAAAACATAGCATTGTCCCTTATATACAGTCACCTTCGGGCAAAGGTACTGCAACTTGGAAGCCCTGATGTTTTGTGAGTTGGCATGTGCATACATACCCAACAATCAGTTTTATTATGAAGGTTTGCTAGCTTCCCATGTCTGATCAATGTGTTTCTTTTCCATTCCCCCAAATCCATCCCCTTGCCCCTTTGGCTGATGATAAGGACGCACCAGAGCGAGCAGGAACCCAAACAACTGTCCCTCATCTTCAACACAGCGTATCCTCAGCCTCAAGTTATCAGAGGGACAGGTCCTTTCTTCACGTTGGATCTGTAGTTCTTGTTATACGAAATTTTGGTCTTGGCGTACCTGAGAAGGGAGGAAGCAAAATGCCTACTGGCTGCCGTAAGCAGGGGAGGTTCTTCATGTTTAAAAATTTAAAGTGTATAAGGTAATATTAAGATGTTTTTGTTATGTAAGGCAAGCATAATCATCCATTACCCCGTTTTTGTTTTCTGTGTGAAGGAGTGCTTGTTTTAGTGTACTGATGAGCTCTTCCACAATGGCCTGACAGTGGAATTGTAGGGAATGCCAAAATTATATGTTAATTGACCATCGATGACAAATTCCACAAGGCGGTGCTATGTAAGCAGGGCACGATTATCGGTTTTTATTCCTTGGTGGCCCACATGTGTGAAGGTACAAGAGGAAATGGTTGACTACATGTTTTGTAGCCATCTCCTCGTTGAGGTGTTGAACAGTCTATAATCATGAATAGGTTATCACGGTGACATGCAGGATTGGTGATGGTTTGAATGGGAGGTTTGGTGTGTGACATTCCAATTGCCATAGTTGCAAAGCAGAATGTCCCACGAGGATTTATCCGTTGGAGGAAGAGCGTGGATTGAAGACTGCAAACTAGGACATTGGTTGAATAATAGCTGCGCTTTGAGGAGCATGAGACCAAATTGTTTACAAAGAGCTTTGGCATTTTGATGAAATAGCTATGTGAGTTCCTGGAGTAACAGGAGAAAGCTGGAGACAGGATATGGCTGAGGCCCTGATTCGCAGTCATTCCTTCTGCAGTCCCGGGAAGGTCGGTGCGTGGGCTGTGATGTGTGCTGCAATATGTTACGAGCAATGGTAGCAGAATGAAGACAGTTTTGCAGGCTAGACAAAAATCTAGTTAGATCACAGATGAGAAAAGATAGCAATTCCCAGTTAAGTATCGAATTGATAAAGATTTAAGAGAGTCACAATAGATTTGTGGTTCTTTGCAAATTTCTGTAAGGCCGAAAATAGCAGAGCTTAATTTAGCCCTTTGTGGCTGATTGCTGAGGAGGGTTATTTTTTGTTTTCATACCCATTTCTTCTCATGAAAGCGCCAGTTAGGTTTTAACACCGTCCGCATAAACGGTGCGATCCTCAAACTGGTGCTTAGCATAATGAATTTTAAATTTCAGATAGCGTTTTCGAAGCAACTGAAACGAGGGTCATGGGGGTCTATGTGGCAAGAAATCTTCCTCGGCCAATTTTCGAAGAGCAATTGCAATTCAATGGATTGCTTACAAGATTTCCCAACAGATGAGGGGATAGGTAAAAAATAACTGAACTAGAATCATATGCATATAATGAATCACTTGCAATTTCGGCCTTTGATGTTAACTCACTTTTAAGAGCATAGCTAGTAGAAACTGTTTGTATTGTGGGAGTTTCTGCAAATGACAATCATGTCAATAATATAAACTGACTTATGTAATTTGAAATATAAAGCTGCCTAGCAGGTGGAGTTTTATAAATTGCAAAGCAAACGGAGTATAGAAATAGCATCGAAAGCGAGCTGCATTAAAGACGCATTAAATGTGTCAGTACCTTCCTTTGTTCTGCTTGATAAGTATAGGCAGGAATCATCGGTTCTCGCAGAGCCCTTTAGGCAGAACAAAAAGGGGCTTTGGGGAGTTTGCTGTGGTTTAACCCCATGTAGGGTTTAACCCAGTTAATAATGTACCTAGATATTTGTTGTAATTTTACTGAGAATCTTTTCTCAATTTTTGATTTCCGGAATGACACGGAATTGAAGCATAGGTTGCAAGGAGCTTTATGCCGACTAAGTAGGCATTATGGGTTTAGACTTTGAATTTATTTTGGGGCAATATGAAAGTCCAAATATGTAGTAATATCCTTTTAGGCAGGTAACGCATGCCTTAACTGTTCCGGTTGGCAGGGCAGCTGCGTAGTGTAAAATTATCATCAATTGTGTCAGTGAATACCTTGCAACATGGATGAGAGGTTCTGAAGGAGCCGAGCCATTCGAATGATTAATCGTGGCACATGTTGACTGATTTAGCATTCCATGTGTGGCAAAACCTTCCATTTGTAACGAAAGGTAGGTGCATTGTTATTCAACTCGGTTACGGTTAAAGGCAAATAATTTATTGTCTCTGCATGAAAGGGATAGAAAAGAAGACAATCGTGTAATCTACGTAAACAATAGTCCCATTACGTGGGATAGTTTTAAGGGTTAGGAAACCACATTGGTTAATGCTTCCATTGGTGTGAAGGATGGAGTTAATGGGTCCTCAGTCATGCAAAATCTCCATTTTCCATTTTTCTTTTTTAAATAAACAAATACAGGAGTGTTATAGTTGGACTAGAAGTAGGTCTCCATGTGTCCTAATTGTAGCTGCTCAGCTGACCAATGTGATCTGTAAAGCTGTAAGCTTTTTCTGTTTGGAAAGTGGCATTGAGTTCAAATCCAAGATGGCTGACGAGAGTTACAATTGTAATTTTTCCATTATCAACAATAACATTTTTGTGCGAAATTGTGACAGCAAATCTACCCACAAGTTTAGTATGTAGGGGCACAAAGAGTTAGAATCTTGCAGTCTCACAAGTTTCTTCTATGCAATGCCTTCAACCAATGTACAATCTTGCTTGACAAAAATGACATAGCCACACCACTACGAACAGCGGAGAGGCTCAGCGCCCATTCACTTTAGGCCATTACTTTTGGCGTATTCAAGAGACATCTGCTCCGAATCTATCAGGCCAGAAAATGATTTTCCATGAATTTCAATTGTCAGTTATTTTATGTTTGATCTCTAGTCAAATTTATTTGGTGCGCTAGCAATTCTGCAGCAACTGGAGGAAATTTGCCATTTCAGGTGGACCCAAAACACAGTTTGATGGGTAATCCAAATTACAAGGATTTATTAGGGATGTATGGATAAGCAAATAATAAATGGGCAATAGAAGTCACCGGCCATTAATGAATGCAGGAATATCAGTTGTCAATTGTATATCTTAATAATCTTTACTAATACTTGTCAAATAACTCTGGAATAACAAAAACCTGTTTTTGATGCAGAACATGAAAGTACTAATATCCCATGTTTTTTCATGGCAGTGCCCATGCAAATGGTGTCCTCTAATATTACAACCTATGATTAGAAAGTTCAAATTATGAGTCAAACATTTTATAAACCCAAACTGCACTGCCAGTAATTGAGGCGATGCTTTGTGACAGACGTTGGGAGCGTGGCTAGCTGCATCGCCCAATTTAGTGTTCCGGATTTGGTTACTGATTTTAGAACGACATTGATTGCCAATGAAGAACCCTTGTTTGCATTTTGGCAGACTGATTTGGACGGACGTCCCTTTAATTCTATGTGTTTTTGTTAAATGCATTCCCGCCCCAGCGGGCACACGGCACTGGGCGTTTAAAATGCGCAGGCCTTCCACAATTAAAACCAAATTCCCTGTAAGGTTTCATACCCTTTTGCAATGCCATAGAGAGAATGTCTCCATTCGTGGTAAGCCTGAGAACCACACCAACTGTCAACATGCTGTTGTAAAAGATCAGCAGAGTAACCTGACCTCTACACCAAGGGTGCAAAGATACGCTTGCAGTCAACGTTTGCATTTCAAACTGCCAAATTTCAGCAAAAGTTCTTTTGAGCCGATCATTAGAAGATTGTCTGGGTAATAGCACAATATTAGACCATCTTCTACACAAAATATATATAAGACGCAGATGCGTTTGACTTAATTTGAGAAAAGACCGTGCTGAGGGTTCCCACATACATCGAATGTAGCGGACAAATGCCCAAGGAAAGCTTGCCAAAACTCACTGGAAAATACGTGAATTCAGGCAAATTAGCAGCTTGATCTGAAGTGGATTCAAACAAAGCCGCCCCATAGAATTTGATTAGGTGTATACGTCCCCCCGAATTCTATCCTAGTGACAGGACTCCTTTGTAGAATAGACATACTGAGTAGAGCTCTAAATAAATCATTTCAGACACAAGCTGATAGCAATGAATCGAGCCCTTAGTCAGGCTCATACTACAATAAATCTTTTTACTAGTCTATGAATCCTGCTAAGTAGCAAAATTGTAAAGCCCTTGAAGATTATAGTGAACACCATATATCTTACCTTTTAATTTCCATAAGAATTCCGTATGAAAGCAACCGAATCAGTTCAGATGCCTATAGCATCCCTCTATTGACTGCGAAAACAATTCATCTAGATTTAACAGTTCTGAAAATCAAGACTCTAAATTCCCCTCATTGAAAGCCCTGACGCATCTCTGCGCTTGAACCTCTTCCCATTCTTTGATTGAGATTTTAATCATTCACAGAATAGCGATAGCGTGTTGGACATACTGATAAAGACAAACTCCAGTTAAGCAGCAGAGGACGACATGGGAGCAAATACAAATTCCTTTCATTCAGGAAGACGGTTCTACTAAAGTTTTAAAGAGTTGTTGAGACGGTATCTGCATAAAGCAGTCATAACAATCCCTTCACAAACACATATCAACCAATTATAGTGCTGCACGGGTCGTCTTCCATGACAGCGAATATTTCCAATCTCTTCCTGATGTTCTAACTTTAAAGAGCCTTTCTCTGGATACACGGAACACACATTGCACCCACGCATGCTTGCAGGGCTCTCTCACATTATCTTTTTGAAAGAACTATTTGCTCCCCCCGGAGGATTAAAGATAAAGTTGTTTGTCCTTTGCACTAATCTATCTATGGCAACTCCATAACTGCCATCCTGTGGGTTGAAGAAGTTTTCCCAT
>BHFT01035940.1:0-18792 GCA_004320025.1 Laticauda laticaudata | reverse complement strand
TTTTTCTCCGTTTTACATCCTCTTTCCATCCATTGGTGCAGTGTGACAGGGGCTTAAGAAGAGACAATATAGGTCCTCCTGCTTGAGAAGAGGGCTGGACTAGAAGACCTCCAAGATCCCTTCCAGCTCTATTCTATTCTATACTAGTTCATTCCATGGGGGTTGCGGGGTGGGATTGAACATTTAGAAACATTTTGGGAATGGATCATGTTGTTTTCCATACAAATAATAAGGAAGCAGAATAACAGAATAACAGAGTTGGAAGGGACCTTGGTGGTCTACTAGTCCCTCCCACTGCTAAAGCAGGAAATCCTATACCATTTCAGACAAATGGTTGTCCAATCTCTTCTTAAAACAGGCATGGCACTGCATGGCTTAATATGTTACATGAATCAGTTCAATTATAAAATGTATGATTGACCTTCACATAGGAGACCTGGTGGCACAGTGGTTAAAGTATAGTATTGCAGGCAAATTCTGGCCACAGTCTGGAGTTTGATCCTGGTGGGGCTCAAGGCTTACTCAGCCTTCCCTGATTGGTAAAATGAAAACCCAGATTATTGGGAGTAATATTCAAATAATGCTGACATTGTAAACCACCCAAAAAATGTTATAAAGCACTATGGGGTGGTATATAAGGCTAAATACTATTGTTAGTGCTATGTATCTGTTGGATTTCCAACAAATACATAGCACTAGCAATAGCATTTTTTAAAGGCTTTGATGGGATGCATCAACTGCTACCTGCCAAGGATAACATGATACAATTCCCAAGCAAACAGAAGTTCTGATGATGAGAGTCCAGAAGGTAAAGTCTATTTGAGCCAAGGTGACACAGTTGGTTAGAATGCAATACTGTAGACTGTTTCTGCTAACTGCCAGCTGCCAGAAATTTGGTAGTTTGAATCTCACCAGGCTCAAGGTTGACTCAGCCTTCCATTCTTCCAAGATAAAATGAAGACCAAGGGGCAATGTGCTGACTCTGTAAACTGCTTAGAGAGGGCTGTAAATCATTGTGAAGCCGGTATGTAAGTGCTATTGCTATTTGCCTATCGCGATTGCATCCATTTCATTTCCATATCAATTTCTTTCACTGCTGATGAATTAGAAAGAAATATATCTCCATATTTTATGTGCAGCTAATGAGCTACAGTTTACACGCCAAGGACTGAAATAAAGATATTTGATTATATTGTTTATGGTGAAATCCTGTTGGCACCAAGAAGTTTGGAATAAGCAAAAATCACACCAATTTTTAATCTAGTTTTTTTTTGTTTCTTTTTTGTTTCTTTTGTTTTTCCTATCTAAGCTTTTTTGGGGGGGTGTTAGTCATCCTTTCTGTAGATCTATTGTCATCCAGTGGCTGTATAGAAAAGATGAGTATTTGTGGCACATATGGTCGGTTTTATGTCATGCAATTATTTATTTATCTAATTTGTATAGCTGCCCATCTTACAGTCCAGTGATTCTTCAAATTAAAAAGTGAAGGACCCAACTACTAATATAGATAATAGAAACTTGCTTTTCCACAACCACAACAAAAATAAATAGGTTCTTTCATTTCTTATGGAGATTAAAAGGTTATTGAAATAGTATACTCTAAAATACAAAATATTATTTCTGGCAATCACACCAGCGTTGCTGTGCAAGAATTATACTCTGGGATGGAAACCTAATTCTAGCTCCCATTATTTAATATGACTCTCTTCTACCATTTTTAAATATGCATTTGGAGACTAACATACGAGCGAGACTTCAATTTCTACATTTCACTATAACCAGGAGGAACATTGTTTTTCTGACTTTAATCATAAAAAGACTGCTCCTAATAGAGCAGAGAAACCCAATTTCCTCCCCAAGTCATTTTCCAAGTTGATGTGCCACAGATATTGTGATGATTGCAAAATGAGCAATATCTGGGGCTTCTGAAAATGGTCCACAAAATATGCAAATACAAATAAAGCTGTAATGGACCATTATGTGTTTGGCATCAGTGACTTTCAGGCAGAATGCTAAGGCACTTATTTGCTGATTATTGCCATCTAATAACCTTCCCAGCTGTAAAATATATTTTTCTATGCAAGTAGAAATAAAGTTTATTACTGCAGGAAAACATATGTCACTGTCTCTTTAGAATGGCGATAGCGTTTAATTCCATTTAATACTGGACAACCCTGTGACCTGTTGGGTCATCATTTGAAAAAAAGGATGGTTCAGTCTGATGTGGCCAGAAGGAACATTAAATTTTAAGTTTATGATAATTTTTTTGCCCCAAAGTTGGACAATTGTAAGTCAAGGACTATTTCTATATCATACATAGAAAAAATAGCTGTAGTGGCAAACTAACAAACAAATAACAAGTCAATATTTACTTCTATAAATAGTTAAAGAGAGTGACCATGGGTGGGCAAAAAAACTATGGGAAGTGGAGCAGCTTTTAACTTCCTACTGGCTTTCCCATTCATTTTATTTTTGGAAAACTGGCAGGAAATGTCAGAAATCGTGACCACATGAACATGAGGCTCTGCAATGGCCACATCATTGTGAATAAAACTGGTCTGAACATCATGGAAATTTAAATTCCACAGGAACAATGAGTTCCAAATGTTTTTATGCATTCTATAAGTTAGCAGAGTTTAGGTCAGTTGTGTTATTCAGCAGGTTCTGACCAGTTCTGGAGAACCAGTAGCTGAAATTTTAAGTAGTTTGGAGAACCAGCAAAAATCACCTCTGACTGGAGATTTTACAGTATCCTTCCGCTGCCACGCCCACCAAGCCATGCCCACAGAACCAGTAGTAAAAAAATTTGAATCCCACCACTGGTTTAGGTACTTTGCTATACAAATTGTTTTGGTATAATGTGCTGTTTAGGGTAACCTGCAGGTACAAATCGACAAACTTTTCATTAAATTAGATATATTCAATTGCACCAACCATTTTTCATACGTTTTAGCCTCCAGTTCTCTAATCATTTTTGTTGCTCTTCTCTTTCTAGTTTTAAAGTGTCTTATTAACTGAAACAAGGGGGAAAAACCAGGATACCTTCTATGTTAGAAAGATGAAGCAAAGGACATGCTTCTACCCTAACCCTGACTCACTGGGATGACCAGGGGTATGGTACAAAGGCAACACAGTCAGACAATCAGTAGGATTATCCCTTTATTAGCTCAAACTTTGCCCTCAATGTCCTGGTTACCTTCTGGCTGGAGAAAAACTCTCCCAGGAACAACCTTTAACTGCAGAGAATCAAGTCCAAAACGTGGTCAACAAAAACTGTAACTAAAAGTCCAATCAAGGCAAAATGAAGTAATTAATTCAGCAGGACAGGAGCAAGAATTCCAGATGTGAAGGCACAGCAATAACTCAACACAGTTGGGAAGATGCCAGGCACACAGATAAGCAAAGTCAACACAAGATAAACTCAAGTTTGCTCCCAGCAGCTGCCACATGCAGCTTGCATCTCTTTTAAACTCTCTTCCCAGCTGTGCCTAATGAAGGGAATCAGGGTCCTTTCCTCTCCCATAAGGCACACAACCCACATTGCTCTCTTCTCTGTTCCTTCCTGCGTGCCCTAGGATGAAGAAGGGTCTTCCTCTGAACTCCTACTCTCTTGTTCTATCTCTTCCCTGCTCTGCCCAGCCAGACTTTGCTCTTCCCCAGTTTCCTCCACAGCCAACGGAGCCACATTCCCACTCCTGTCAGCTGTTCATCTTCTTCCTTGGATTCAGATTCTGACAGGGGCATGACACTCGCCTATTGTATCTTAAAGTAATGATGAGAGCTCCTTATTTTTCTCATGACATTTGCTTTTGCAATAAATCTCGTTTGTTTTCATCAAAGTCAGTTAATGGCAGCATTAACTACTTTCATCAAAGTAGTTAATGGCAGCAATTCAGAATTTGTTTTAACAACACTGTCTCTATTAAGTTCTTTTCTATGAGAAAACAACCTAAGTATTTCTGATGATGTAGATTCTTTTTGCTAAATAAAGCTATAAAGAATATGTATGAAATTAGCTGGACATCCCATGCAATTTACTCAATAAGAGAGTTATTTCTTTCATGAAATAAACTAACTTTTATGAAATAAGGAACACATCTTCTCAAGCCTCAGAACAGCTTTTAAAGTCCCCAACTTCTTGATATTCTGATCTCTTCACTGTCTTCATCAGAAAAACACTTAATAATCTTAATAATCTGAAGATTTTATTTTACCAGAAGCTTTTGCATTGAACCACAAATAGAAAAAAGACAAGAAATATAAATGGATCAATTGTGTGCCATAAAGTCAATGCTGACTGTTAGTGACCACATGGAATAAAATCCTGTGCCACAATAATAAATAGATTGCTAAATTGTTCAATATTTAGATTTTCAAGAAAGAGACCTTTCCACCCTTTTGCAAATCTAAAGCAACATCAGTTCACTTTGCAATATATATGCAAACTACAGAGATAATGAAAGAAATCTACTGCAAATTTTTTTTTACCTCTCTCAAATATGTATCATTTTGCCCACAGTTTTCCCAAAGAAATAGAATTTTGGGTAAATGTTTCCTGCAATGAAGAAAGAATACAAATGAATTCCATTTTTGGGATGGTGGACTTGCTGCCCCTAAATCTGTCTTGATAGGTCATGGAATTTTGCATAAATATTTATTATGGTGTTGTAGTATTCAATGGTCAAATGAAAGGTAATGTCTGGTACAGTAGATTAGAGTAGAATAGGATAGGATAGGATGGAATAGAATAGAATAGAATAGAATAGAATTCTTTATTGGCCAAGTGTGATTGGAGAAACAATGAATTTGTCTTGGTGCAAATGCTCTTGGTTTACATAAAAGAAAAGATACATTCATCAAGAGTCAAGAATCATCAGGTACAACACTTAATGATAGTCATAGGGTACAATAAGCAATCAAATCATACTAGGAAACAGTCAAAATAAATCAAAAGGATACAAGTGAGAAAGTTACAGTCATACAGCCACAAGTGGGAGGGGGTGGGTGATAAGGAGTGATGAGAAGATTAATAGTAATAGTAGCGCAAACTTTGTAAATAGTTGAACAGTGTTAAGGGAATTATTTCTTTAGCACAGTGATGGCATTTGGGAAAAAACGGTCCTTGTGTCTAGTTGTTCTGATGTGCAGTGCTCTATAGCGTCGTTCTGAGGGAAGGAGTTCAAACAGTTTATGTCCAGGATGTGAGAGGTCTCTAGATATTTTCACAGCCCTCTTTTTGACTCGAGCAGGATACATGTCCTTGACTGAAGGCAGGTTGCTAGTAATTGTTTTTTCTACAGTCCTAATTAATGGGAGATCTCAAATGGTGATAATATAGGAATAGGTTTAGCTGTTGGCCATTGTTTGTACGATACAGATAGTCCTCGGCTTACAACAGTTCATTTAATGACTGTTCAAAGTTACAACAGCACTGAAAAAGTGACCCATGACCATTTTTCAAGCTTATGGACATTGCAGCATCCCCATAGTCATGTGATCAAAATTTGGATACTTGGCAACTGACTCATATTTGTGATGACTGCAATGTCCAAGGGTCACTTGATCCCCTTTTGCAAACTTCTGACAGCAGAATCAAAGGGAAGCCTGATTCACTTTTCAACCATGTTACCAACTTAACAACTGCAGTGATTCACTTAACGGCTGTGGCAAGAAGGATTGTATAACAGGGCAAAATTCACTTAACAAATGTTTCACTTGGCAAGATAAAGTTCAGGCTCAATTGTGGTCATAAGCCGAGGACAACCTGTATATCAAGGATGCTCTTTTGTTGATGCTCTTATGTATGTGAATAAGGCATAATCAAATTTGTGTCTACAGGCATTCCACAAATGCATGGAAGAATAACGGAGGGATTTTTTTTTTCTTAACACCACACCAAAATGCTGAATATCACCTGACCATGCATCTCATTCATTTAATGGAATTTTGCAACATATGTAGATAAATGATAATATTTTATTCTCATTTACTTGGTGAACAGCACAGTGGCCTAGGAGTAAAGACATTCGCCTTCCACTTAGAAGGTTGAAAGTTCAATCCTAGGCGCTGGCAGATGTTTCTCAATCAGGATGCAAATAGAAAATATCTGCTGCGAACTCCACGTAGGCATCAGAAAGGGCATCCAGCCAGTCAATGCTCAGCTCCACTCAGTCACACCAAATAAAGAGATGAAAGGGTCATTAAAAAGAAAAAAATATTCTCATTTATTTGGTGGGACCCTATCTTGGGTGATATTTTCTTCTTATAATTGCACTAAGAATCCACATGGAATTGCATATGGGTAGCAGGGCAATGATTAGGCTCCAGGATTTTGCTGGATATATGAATAGGAGCTGTAATTAATTTGAAAGAGCTAACTACTGTTTCAAATTAGAAATCCCAATCTGAATGCAGACTGCATTTGTTTCTTTACATCATTAGGATTATTTTCAAGTTGCTTTTTTTCTTTATACAGGAACTATTTTTTTGTTCTAGCCCAGGGGTTGTTACGACAGTGTCACATGATGTATTGCAACTTTTTTTCCCCTTCGCTAAAGTGGTCATGGGCCTGGCCAGCGTGTGACACATCCTGCCTGCAGGCTGTGAGTTTGACAGTCCTCTTCTAGCCTATCATAAATGTAGGCTTTCATAATTGAATCTAGATATTGACAATTCAAGTAACATACCCTGATATTTCATGGAGATCTGTAATACTAGCCATTTCCTCATACTCTTTGTTTTGGTCTACTACTCTGTACATTTCCATGATGAGTCAAAAATAGAAACCCTATGAATGTTTTCTTATTTTCAAGTTATAAAAATGGAGCTATAACAATTCAGTTTACAAGAATTTCAGTTTCCATCAGTGCACACAATGGTGGCTAAGCCTTTTCATGGTCTGAATAATTCAGAAAGTATAAGGAATTAATTAATCAGTGAAATGATTTGCCTCCAGAATTTGTGAATACTTCAACACTGGAAGTTTTTAAGATGAGATTGGACAATCATTTGTCTGAAGTAGTGTAGAGTTTCCTACCTGAGAAGAGGGTTGGACTAGAAGACCTCCAAGGTCCCTTCCAACTCTGTTATTCTGAATGTTCATAGCTAGTTTTGCATGCCTTCCTGCTCTTCATTCTAGCTGGTATTCCTAGTGAAATGATGAATTTGTATAACTAAATCCTTAGCCAAAAATAACAAAATATATTTGTTGTTGGGAGTGGTGTGTTTGTTTGTTCGTGGTCCATGCTGCAGCTGTACAACAGCTACATCACTACCCAATTCAAACCCCTCCGACCCATACATGAAGCGAACTGACACCCCCATGAAGATGTGGCAAGATCACGAACACGAAGCCAAACAACAGGATCACAGCTCACCAGCTCAAATCCCCCAGCAACTAAGACTAACCTGAGCACTAAGGACTAACTGAGCACAACCAAGCCCCACCTGAACAGAACACACCCCCACCAATCAGACACAGCCAAGCCCCAACCAATGAGAACAACACCCCACCAATCAAGTCACACCCCACGAGCAGTTAAAAGGAAGAAGCAGCTCTGCAAGCTCACATTACTGTGAGAAGCAAGAGCCGAAGAAACAAGCCTGAAGATGATGAATGGAGACTTCATCGAAACGCTGCCTAGATACTTCAATTTTACGTGGGAGAAAATCCGAACAACTGAAGATCCATATATATAGATATAGATATAGATACAGAGGTAGAGGTAAAGGTAGAGGTAGAGGTAGAAATAGAGATAGATGGGAATAGAGATAGAGATAGAGACAGAGACAGAGACAGGACAGAGACAGAGACAGAGACAGAGACAGAGACAGATAGATAGATAGATAGATAGATAGATAGATAGATAGTAGAATAGATAATAGATAGATAGATAGATAGATAGATAGATATGGTATTCAGCTTTGTTCAGGTATTTTCCCACGTCATCATAGTTGTGCTTTTAAAGTTGTAGCAACTTTTTGGCAGAATCTCATCTGTCATCATCAGTCTTCTGTATTGAACAGAATTAACAATACAGAAGCCTGATGATGACAGATGAGATTCTACTGAAACGTTGCTACATTTTAAAAGCACATCTATAATGATATGGGAAAATACCCAAACAAGCTGAATTCCATACATGTAAGTACCTGCAAAAACCTAAGAAAACAAATACACACACACACACACACACACACACACACACACACACACACACAAACACTCAAAATGATAGTCTGGTGCCTACAACCTGCTGGCTTTTAATCACCTAACTTATTTTTACTCTTAGTTTAGCATCTGCTGGGAATCCAGCCATATTTTCCTGCTTATTCTTGCCATGGGTTAAGAGGGGTGCTCACTTCATCAGCACATATCTGACAGCAGTCTCAGTAAAATTAAATAGGACTAGGATCTCATCGGCAAGAAGTGGTGGTATCATTTGGAAGATGGAAATGATTTTCAGTGAGAATTCTTTACCAGCAAAGGGAGTCCATCTTTCCAAATGTGTTTTTCAAATCCATTTATTGTTAAAATAAACACAGAAATGACCTCTATCTTACTTTCCTTTTTTATTTCTGCAGCCACCCATACAATTTATGTGTGAGTGTACCTGTGTAGCTATGCATGTATGCAATGGAAGCCACAAATTTTCTTTCCTGAGGGGCAACAGTGAGTTCTGTTTCATTTTAAGTAGGAAAGCTTTCAGGACAATAAATCTTTCAGGATGTATTTTTATTAATTTGCTAAAAAGAATACAGCAGCTACACTTCTGAAGGTGGTTTAAAATATTTCAAAATTACAACAGAGATTGAGAAGTAGGTTCCTAACGCTGCCAGGATATCACTGTGGATAGTCCTGATTGCCTTGTTTAGAGACCTTTCACAGTTGCAACCAAGGGTGGGATTCTACAAGTTCACACCTATTCGGTAGAACCAGTTGCTAACATTCTAAGCAATTCGGAGAACCAGTTTTTAGAAGAAATTAATGGCCTAATCCTGTAAAGAAGGCAGGAAGGAAACATTCTGGTGTTGCTTACAGAAACTGCCTCTCTGTTAATCCTTATTACATTCTTAGCAGGATTAGACTTCCTGTCACAGGAACATATCTAGAGTTTTTTTCCCCTCCTTTGCTGGTACTTTGATTGTCTGGAGTGACCATTCAAAGTTACAATGGCACTGAAAAAAGTGACTTATGACCATTTTTCACACTTACGACTGTTGCAGCATNCACCCAGCCAATAACATGACCACCAAGCCATGTCCACCCAGTCACATGACCACCAAGCCACGCCCACCACCTAAGCTACACCCACAGAACCAGATGTTAAAAAATTGGAATCCCACCTTTGGTTACAACAGTGATGAAAAAGTAACTTTGTGACCAATCCATACATTTAGGACCTTTGCAGATCTGTAAAGCTGAAGCAACCCAGTTGGTTTCACTGAGTGACTGATTCAGTAAACAGCCAAGATTATTTAGGCATTTATTTAAAACATGTATATAGCCAACCATTTTTCAACCAGCTCTGGGGGTCCTTCCAATCAAAAAATAAAATACTTCTATAAGCGTGTATGCGTGTGTGTGTGTGTTTTCTTAAGTTTTCACGGGTACTTATATGTATGGTATTCAGCTTTGTTCAGGTATTTTCCCACGTCATTATAGTTGTACTTTTAAAGTTGTAGCAACATTTCGACAGAATCTCATCTGCCATCATCAGGTATCTGGACGAATACAAGCCTGATGAACAGAAGCCTAATGATGGCAGATGAGATTCTGCCGAAACGTTGCTACAACTTTAAAAGCACAACTATAATGATGTGGGAAAATACCTGAAAAAGCTATTTATATATATAATATATATATAAATGCAGTTCAGCTTCCTTCGGGTATTATCCCACGTCCATTGTAGTGCTTTCAAAGTTGTAGCAACGTTTCAGAAGAATCTCATCTGCCATCATCAGGCTTCTGTATACAAATTCAATACATACATACAAATACATATACAAATACATACAAACTAAATACAAAAGCCTGATGATGGCAGATGAGATTTCTGCTGAAACGTTGCTACAACTTTAAAAGCACTACAATGACGTGGATAATACCCGAAGGAAGTTGAACAGCATATATATATATATATATATATATATATATATATATATATATATATATATATATATATATATATTTATAAATATATATATATATATATATATATAATTTGTTTTTTTAAGCTTTCACAGGAACTTATATGTGTGCAATTTTCATTAATGCATTTTGTATTAACCTATTCCTATTACATTCATTGTGTGCTCTTTTTATCTTCTACCGGATGATTATTGTATTTCTTTTTAATTTACAAACTGGAATGAAGATTCAGGTACAAATTGTAGTCAATGACTGTATTCCAATTTATCTACAATTTTGGGATATGGATGTTATACATTGAAGCCTAAACAAATCAAAATTGTTCTGCATCCAATGTTTAATGGAAATCTAGATAGGATGTTATTTTTGAACCTATCCATCTTATTATCCATTTGTCTTTGCAACAAGGCATTGTCATCATCATAGCAATTTTGAATTTCATTTTTGTAAACATCTTCTTTCTGTTTGTCTAGTCAACCCTGTAGGATCTACAAGCTTACCTAGTGGATAACAGCAGCTTGATTCTGGAGTGAACATTAAAAATAAACTTTTTATTTGGGCCTAACTCAGCAGTACATGTTACACTATCAGTATTCCAGAAAAAGTCATTGAAAATTACAGCTGTTGCACAGTGTTGTAAAAATTTCATTACAATATATGGCAATATACCAATGAATATTATTGCACAAGGCAAATATGGGCAGCCTAGAGAATATAAAAACAATTTGAAGACTTAGGTAGCTTTGGGCATACTGTGATTGGAGATATAAAAGAAAAGTTTCTAATTAAATACAGGAAAGCAATTCTGCATAGCAAGATATGCATTGTTGATTATGCAGGTACTTATTTTCACAAATGAATTGGCCATTGGTAAAATATCAGCTGTCCCAGGGATTCAAAACATTCTTCTCCTAAAGACCAGGTTGTGTTCACCTGAATTCTTATGAGGATTATTTTGTGCATTAAACTTGGAAAATCAGGGGGTTAAAAATTGCAGTCACCTAAGTCCATAAGTATTTCCTTTGCTACCAAAAAGGAAGTGAGCCAAAACCGGATTAATTTTTAAGAATCTTAAGTCACTCAACTCTTTCCAGATATAGATAGAAAGTTAATGTGGGGAGGGGAGAGGGAAGAATGGAGAAGAGGAGAGGAGAGGAGTGGAGAGGACAGGGGAATTGGAAGGGAAAGGAGAAAAGGGAATGAGAGGAGAGGAGAGGAATAGAAAAGAAAAGAAAAGAAAAGGAAGGAAAGAAAGGAAAGGAAAGAGGAATTAGAAGGCAATGGAGAAAAGGAAAGAGAGGAGACTACTTAATTATCTGGTTTTGCATGACCTCCAACATGCAGAGGAAAAGCTGGTGCAACACTCGACTGAAGAAAAAATGTGTATCCCTATTGTGAACAGACATTCTATTTTTATATTTCCTGCAAAGACCTTAAGGTAGCTCTTTTTTCCCCCCTCCACTGAGGGAAGAATGAAGATTATTGCTCAATATGGTAAATCGTCATGACAGCTTCTGATAAATCAAGCTGTAACTCAGCATTTATTGCAGGTCACTGCTACAATGATAATGAAAAATAAATTAATCTCTTGGGGCCAGGTTAAATGAATGCAAGCAGAATGAAAAGGGTATGAAGAAGAAAATGCTCATATTTAAAAAAAAAACACACATTAAAAATATCCATGCTCATCTTGTTAAATAACCTACAATTTTAGCATTAGTGAAAAGGCTTTGAATATTTCATGTAGAGAACTTTTATACGCCAAGCTGATATTCTTTCTTTTTTATACCATGGTTCCACTTTTGTAGATGACCCAAAGTAAGTATTGCAAATGACAGCTTAATGGTAATCAATCAATAAACCCAAATTATGTGACTCAGGCCTGATTTTGTGATTGAAGAAAAACTTTATTATAACTTTATATTCTTCAAGTTGATAAAAACAATAAAGAATACAGATTAAAAAGTGTAAAATAGTAAAAAAAAATTAAAAATGATAGAAACATCATAAGTGGTTTGGTTTGAATGCACATTTTCTCCTCCCCTTTCACTGTTCCCATTAACTGCTACTTTAGAATTTATACTTTTCTTTGAATTTTAGAGAATTTTTTTAGACTATCTTCAATATATTGCATTAGAAAACACATTTCAAATGTGAATGTGCAGGACTGGGAGGAAGCCATTCCTCTTTGAATTATTTAAATTTCTGTTATGAATACATACAATCAATTTTGTCATCACTGTGTATTCTTAAGGTTTGGTCTCCCAGTCTTGTACTAGGAATGTTTCACTTTTCCAATGCTGTGCCAAAGTAATGGTTGTTTTTGACAACATGTATCTTAATGGGTTCTCATCTTCATTATTAATTCTCTCTGGAATTATTCCTAATTAAAAAATCTTAATAGTTTCAACTGGAAATTTTATTTTTAAGATTTTTCTGAATGTTGGGTTATTTCTTTCCAATCATTTTGGAATTTTTTACATGACCATCACTAATAATATAATGTGCCTTCTTTATTGTGGCTTTTCCAGCATTTGCTGGAATTTGTTGATTTGGTGATCATTGATGTGATTATATATCATCTATAAAACATTTTGTACCCATTTCCTCTCAAATTGTAGTTTGGAAAGAATTTTATTCTCATTGTTTTTTTGTAATTCTTTGGATTCCTACATCCTTTTTGACCGTGTTTTTGATTTGATTTGGTCTTTAGGTCATATTTCAATATCATTATATAATTAACTACCAATGCCTTGATTCTCTATTAGTATTTTAAATTCTATCACTTTTCTTAAAGTCCTGTCTTCTTTCCTAACATTACATTTTCAATCAATCAATCAAATCTTTATGGGTCAAAGACCAGCAGGTAGAATACAGAGATCACAGTTAATTAAATAAAATTAATATAAATAAGAAATGTGTGTCTGTGTATTCTAAAATATATAAGAGGGGTAAGAGTTAAATTTATGCTCAGTGAAGTCAGGAATTTATCATGGTGAAAGTGCTAGCAAATCATTGGATCAATAACAGTGAGATGACTTTTTCTTGATCCAATGATTGGCAGGGACTTTAACCATGGTAAATTCCTGACTTCACTGAGCAGAAACTTAATATTTTTCTGAATCTGAGTATGCCTTATTGACGTATATGATCAAATATTTCTTTCTCTTACTATCCTTGAAATAAAAAGCATTTAACTGTGGTGCTACTAGTGAAATCACTGGACTTATTCTTTTTCTCAGAAGATTCCCAATTGTATTAGCACTTTGACTTGTACACTTTCAGGTTATTTTCTTTCTTTTGTTTCTGTATGTTATAAATAGCTATGGAATCCATTAGTTAAACCAGGTTTTTTTAGTTGATGACTTGCTTGAGAGTATTATTCAAGATTAGGAAAAGCAGCCCTGTCTCTCGTTTAATGGATTTATCAGTTTTTTTTCCTGGCAAATTGTTCTTTGCCAGTCCTGCAAATGTTTATTTGAAATTGGGATTGGTGCAGTCAATATACAAAGTTCACCTCAGATATTATATTCATTTTTATTGTTGCAATGAGTCCCAACACAGAGAGTTTTACTTTTTCCACTTTTTGAGATTTTGTTTTATTTCTTTCCATGATTTGTTGATTTTTTAAAAATACATTTTTGTTACATCTTATCAGATATGGTCCTAAGTGTTTCACTATTTCTTAACTTTCAGGAGAGAAAAGTTACATGTAAATCAAGAAACCATCAAAAAAATCTTCCTTTTGCAAGTTCTGATCTTTTCTAATTGTCATGGGCAAAGAGTGTGTATAAATCTCCTGGCTGTCCCAGTCTATAGCTTACCTCATTTCGTTAAATCCCATAGAAATTTCTATCTGGAAGTCCAGGCTTTTTCAACAGCAATCTTTTTCTGTCACCAACAAGAGAGGCATACCCTTGTGAGTAAAAATGCATTAAAGGTCATTTGAAGCCAAAGGATTAGTGTCAACAGTCTTGGGATTCAGAATGGATTTTGAGAAGATGCCAGAAGCGACCAGATCTGTGCGTGGGGAAAGGTGTGAGGAATCCACTGATCACAAATACCATCACATAAGGCAAGCAGAGCCTAAATTCCAAGAGTTCTACCTTCTCTATGTTGTTTGGCCAACAGCAGGATAAATAGAGTAGATCTTCATAAACTCCAAATGTGTACAGTTTTTACTGACTATAAATCCAAGGTTTAGGCATTCAGGAGTTCCTTTCTCCCTTTTTTCTTTATCCTAAGTGTTTTCAGTATTCTAAGCATTATTTCATTCAGCAGAGAGCTGGGCATCTTTTTAATAAGTGTTGGCTGTGGCAGGCAAGTCTTTCTGATGTTGAAAAAGTAATTTTATTTACATGTAGGCCTAAGTGCCACTATAATCATCATCATAATCATCTCCCCCTCCCCCTCATCTCTCCTCCTCCTTCCCTTCCTTTCCCCTCCTCTTCCTCCTCCTCTTTCTTCTCCCCCCCTCCTCCTTCTCCTCCTCCTTCTCCTCCTCCTCCTCTTGTTATTCACTGTAATGTTTCTTATGGATGCCAATAAATTTGGGCATGGATGCCCCTATTTGCCTTCTTTTGCCCAGTCAAATATTTGATAATCCTAACCAAGAAGAAAGATTTTTCCAAGTTTTGGGGCAGCAACTTTTTTTCTCAACTTATCTGAAAATGCCAGGGGTTGCACCTGTGAATTTTTACACTGAAAATTATATATTCTGAAATTCAGCCTCCATCTTTTTCCTTCTTATTTTTTTTTACTTGCCCTTATGGCTGTAGCATTTTTAATCACAAGAAAAGCACAGATAAATGATCAGGCACCATATATCAGTCTTCATTCTCTTCCCCCACCTTATCTGAAACACATAGTAATTTCAGCAATTGTGGACAGCCTAAAGCAGACAAAAGCCATATTCACATCTTGCTCATCCAGAGGAACAAAGGTCTAATCATGTTTTTGAATGCAATAACAGAACACATTATATTTCAATGACATAGTTATGGAGGAATCTTTCTTAAATCTCTTTATAGAAGGGTGAATGCTTGCAATTATTTAATTTTAACAAATCAGATTGGGCCATGCAAAAACAATCTTGATTATTGTCCCACTTTTATCTTCAGGATGAAAGTGCAAAGCAAAATCCAGGAACAAATTTGTGGCTTTGTTCCTGATACCTCTTAGAAAGATGTAAGACCACCATGGACGCTCAAAACTGGTGAATAGGCAGTCATGAATGATTCAAAGAAAATTGTGATGATGGGCTTTAAAAATAAAGTCATATAAATTCATTGAAAACATTTATTGCCATTTAAAGAAAGCATTTAATTGACTAGAAGTTACTGGGAAGTAGGAATGAATGGAGAAATCATGCAAATTGTGATATTTTTGCATACAACCAAGACAACATCTGAGAGCCAGTTTGGTCTACTGATTAAGGTACTAGGTCTGAAAACAAAAGACCATGAGCTCTAATCCCAATTTATTCAAGAAGCTAATGGTGACCTTGTGCCAGTCATTCTCTCCTGGCCATAGGAAGAAGAAGGCCAAGCCAAGCCATTCAAAAATATCTTGCCAAGAAAACTACAGCAATTTGTCCAGGCAAATCACTGGTAGTCAACCCTGCCTTGAAGGCTCAAATCAAAAGAAAATATATTGGGGAACATCTTTTTTGTTTGTTTCTTCATTTGTTAGTTGAGGAGTAGATAATCCACACATAATTCTCTTTTGCAATGGATCTAAGAGTTCCTTTTAAACATTTTGAAACACTTGCACTGATACCATTTTGATTTTCCCATGTGACTCCAAAGCATTCCTGCAATGAAAGGTCGTAGTGAAAGCTTTTCTGTAAAAAAATCAAAATCATGAAACTGTATCTGCATCTTTCCCATATTAGCACAAGGCATCCTATACTGATATATCCTCTCATATTGAGAGACTGGGTCTTGCACATGATTATTCAGCTAGCTTCATGTCGAAGAAAGGATCTGGACTTTCCTGGGATCTAACAACTAACCTGCACAAAGTCTTTCACGCTAATACCAAAAATATAAAAGCATCTGAACAAAAGCGTGAAAGTAAAGAGCTTATCTATAATTCATGAGCAACATCCCCAGTGGAAAATTCTTGATGTAGGCATGCTGAATTAGTGTTTATTTAGAAACACTTTACTCTCCTCCCCAATTGCCTGAAACCTAGCTATTGTAAAGACAGCAACACCACAATGGCCAGAGTTCTAAAATGTCAGAAATAGAAAATGAAAGTCAAAAGAACTGACATAAAGCTATATCAGCACAAAAAAGAGCCTCTTCATGTGTTGAGAATGTAGCAGAAAGCCATATAGACAAGGAATGGCTAAGTAGGAAATACTTCTTGATGCTGAAGATATTTTAAATGCTCTGTAGACAGGGGTGGGATTCAAATTTTTCAACAACCGGTTCTGTGGGTGTGGCTTAGTTAGTAGGTGTGGCTTGGTGGTCATGTGACTGGGTGGACATGGCTTGGTGGTCATGTTATTGGCTGTGTTTGGCCAACTCAATATGACTCACATCGAGGCACACATCTCCTCGCCTGGCCTCTCATGACTGTGGGGATGTTGCAACAGTCATAAGTGTGAAAAATGGTCATAAGTCACTTTTTTCAGTGCCATTGTAACTTTAAATGGTCACTCCACACAATCAAAGTACCAACAAAGGAAGGTAAAAAAACNCTGCCAAGAATGTAATAAGGGTTAACAGAGAGGCAGTTTCTGTAAGCAACACCAGAATGTTTCCTTCCTGCCTTTCTGACAGGAGTAGGCCATTAATTTCTTCTAACAACCAGTTCTCCAAACTGCTTAGAATGTTAACAACTGGTTCTAGTGAATAGGTGAGAACTGGTAGAATCCCACCCCGTCTGCAGAGAATGTCTAGTGAGATCTAGCATTAACAATGTAAAACACATCTAGGGTATGAGAGAGAGAAAACAAGAAAAGAAGTTTTTAAAAGCTTTGTCCTGAATTAAGAATGAACACATGAGGCACTTCAGGAATGTGGCATGTTACCTTCCAAATATTTCAAAGGAAAGACTCATCTCACAGTGAAATCCATAGATAAATTTGATAGAGAAAGACTTGCCTCACCATGATCTGTAGGGAAAGAAGAATTGGGAATTAATGTCTGCAGCTATCACTTTTGGTGGCAATCAAGTAAAGCAGTAAGTTTTACTCTTTCTTCTTGTCCTCTTCCTTTTTTGATGAATATCCCTCCAGCCAACAATTCTATTTATTTTCCCCATATCATATTTAAATGAAAAATTCAGAAGGACTGGGCGGAGTAGTGCTATAAATATTACAAACGCAAACTTGGAGAAATCTTCTCCTTAACCACTTGCCCTGATGAAACATGGATGATATTTGAAAGGGGTTTATGCAAAGAGAAGGAGACTATAAACAGTGCTGCAAAAGAGTGAGGCCAGGACTTTTCGAATCTTTCTTCTTCTCTGGCAATGTCATGAAGCCCTGAAACTTTCCTTCTTTGTGGAGTGATAAATTCCCCCAGATATCTGGAAGAATAAATGATGTAACAAAGAAGGCAGATCTGAACTTACTGCTAAACTCATGATGAGATCTGGCTGACAATCACTTTTCAAGATCAGAAATAGATGCCACCACTCTTTTTGATTCTCCACTCGCTCTCAAAGCAACTTTAACCTTGTTTTTCTACTCCATTTCAAAAACCTACTTTTCCACCCATGTCAGTCTGAGTTTCCCTTCCAGGCTAGAGTGTTTCAGCTTCTTGCAGGCTAACTTCAACAAGACAATGGCTCTTTTGAAGAAGCAAAACTTCATCTTTCAAATGATAACCTGCTTAGCATGCATTATATTTACAAGTGAAAGTCAAAAAATTAGAATATTTTGCAAATATTTATTTATTTATTTCAGTAATGAACTTAAAAGGTGAAACTAATATATGAGATAGACTCATTAAATGCAAAGCAAAATAGTTCAAGCTGTGATTTGTCATAATTGTGATGATTATGGCTTACAGCTCATGAAAACCCCAAATCCACAATCTCAGAAAATTAGAATATTACATACAATCAATAAAACAAGGATTGTACACAGAAACAGATATCGGACCTCTGAAAAGTTATAATCATGCAATATGTACTCAGACTTGGTTTGGACCCCTTTTTGCAGCAATTACTGCCTCAAATGCGGTTGTGGCATGGAAGCTATCAACCTGTTGGCACTGCTGAGATGTTTATGGAAGACCAGGATGCTTCAATAGTGGCCTTCAGCTCTTCTGCATTGGTTGTCTCATGTCTCCTCTCTTTCTCTTGGCAATGCCCCATAGATTCTCTATGGCGGTGCAGGTCAGTGAGTTTGCTGGCCAATCAAGCACAGTAATCCATGGTCATTGAACCAGTTTTGGTGCTTTTGGCAGTGTGGACAGGGTCAAGTCCTGCTGGAAAGAGAAGTCAGCATCCCCTAAAGGTCGTCTGCAGAAGAAGCATGAAGTGCTCCAAAAATCTCCTGGTAGATAGCTGCATTGACTCTGGACTTACTGAAGCACAGTGGACCAACACCAGTAGATGACATGGCTCCCCAAATCAACACAGACTGTGGAAATCCACACTGGACTTCAAGCCTTCAGCTCTTTCTT
>BHFT01035938.1:0-10952 GCA_004320025.1 Laticauda laticaudata | reverse complement strand
ACTCCAAATAGGCTATTCCTATTGGACAAGAATACCCGATGCTGATTGGTTACTTTTCTCGACGCTGATTGGCCAATGATAGCTAGTCTATGATTGGCCAATTCAAGCAGCGGGAAAAACAAGTAGCCATCATTGGACACTAGCCGTGAGCAGCTTCTCTATAAAGAGCTGCTGCGGCTTCTGGTTAAGACGGACTTTCTGCACTAAATAAAAAGAGCCAAAGTTACACCAGTCTCCGAGTCTCACTCTTCTGCATATCTTTTTATGGCCTAGAAACAACCTAAGATCAACATTAATTTATTTTTTTGAATTTCTCCTTTTGTTTTCTTCCTAAAATGGCAACAATCCTATGGATGTAGATGGCTAACAGAATATCCAATGAGGACAGGGTTGGTTTTCCTATCTCCAATCAACATATTGACAACTATTGTGTAGATGTTATTGTTAAAAAAGATTATTTTCCTAAGGAAATCCACCAAGGCCCCCTATGTTGAAAACAAGTCTTATTGTTAAGCCTGGGTTCCCCAACCAGGGTTAGGGAGACAAGCAAAACAGAATGTGCAGCGTAAGTCAGATAGGCACACAGATAAATGAGTGAGCTAAGCTTGTATGTTTATTAACATACAGTAAAAATACCAGATACGCTTGTGTTATCACAATGATAGTTTATTCCATAATATAGCATAGTCAAAATACCAGTCCAATAGTCATGTATCATTTAGTCAGTCCATTCAGGGATATTCAGTTAGCAAAGTCCATGTAGAATATCCTGGGTCAGTTCACTTACAAATCAGTCCTTTGTTCTCTCTCCCGTGCGAGCAATGCAGTCTTCCAAGCAGTAATTAGGAATCATTAAAGCCAGAGAGCGAGCACGCTGCAGGCTTGTTTCTTTTAAGGAGTTTTCATAACCACTCCCCCAATCATTTTCCCACAGTTAAAGTTACAGACACTTATACATACAAACCAGGATTACTTATTTATTATTTTACCTAAACCGGTTAGGGTAAAAACAATGTTATCCCTAACACTTATTAATGCCATAATGGTGGCACTGTATGAGAATAGGTTCTCAGAAGATCAGAAGTAAGCAGCCTGAAACTATATTAATCTATTACTGAAACAATGGACATCAGAAAGCAGGATCTTTTGCTTTATTTTTCACAAATACTATAAATCTACCTAAAATTCTTGAAAGATACTTGTTTAGTTTGCATTCTGCTATGGTCAAGGAAAGTATGACAAATGGAATTAAAATATTCTTTTTCTCTTTGTCATACTGGCTTTCTCTTGCATCCTTTCCATATATATTCTTTTAGTTTTTCTTTTTTATTTTAATATGTTGATGGCTGCATGGATTTTTAATTATCTCAGGTGCAGGGGGTTTTAATTCTGTTTTGATCCCCAGAATAAAGAAATGAGCTGAAAATCCATATGCTAACTTTGTCATTTATTTAGCCTAATAATTAAAAATCAGGAAATTATTGTGAAGTTGTTATAGTTACATTTTTTTAATAAGTACAGCACCGACTTATTTTTTTCTATATCAACTGATCCATTGACCACTTGACTTGTTGCCAGAGCTGGGCATTGTGGACTGAGAGAGAGTGACTGTCTGAAAATCAGTCAGCCGACTTTCATGCCTAAAATAGGACTAGAACTCCTGGTTTCTACCCTGGAGCCTTAACCACTTTCCTTAAGCTGTTAATATGGAAATTGCCCCTTAGTAATATAATTTATAGCTGTCAGTTCTAAACCCCTCTGGTTATTTGGTTTACTTCTGTGAACTTGGAACAAACACAAGTTTACTCCAAGCATGTAGCAGATAATTGGGGAGTCTATACATTATGCTTTCCAGGGTTAACAACTAATCCCAGAATGAAACTCTATTATGAATAAAGAAGCAAAAATAATCCATGTTGGCAATCAGGAAAACCAAGCCATCTAAATCCTTATGAACTAAAGAAAAGAATTTGGATTTAGAGTATACAACAGCAGTAATGTGGGTTTCTCAACCTTGACAACTTTAAGACATGCGGACTTCAAATCCCAAAATTGCTGGCTGAGGAATACTGGGAGTTTAGTTTCACGCTTTTTAAACTTGCCCAAGATAAGAAACTCTGGTCTAATCCATAGAATCTTGTAGGGTAGCCAGAGGAGATGCCAGGTAAAACTGTTTTTCATCATTTTTACATTCCCTTTCTCTTTTCTTGTCATAAATTTTAGGGGAAGAAAGCTGCATAATATGTTTTGATAGAAATTCTGAAAGTCCATCTTTAGACCTTCTAGTTCTTGAAAAAATATAGGTAGTCTGGTTCTTTGCAGTCATTTTCTGTCATTTCTTTTATTATGCACACTTCACTGCAGCAGTTGCCAACCAGTGGGCCACTACAGCAGTTGCCAACCATTGGACCACTGGTAGGCTGTGAGAAAATTTTGGTGGGCTGCAGAGAAATCTCACCCCCAGAGCACCCCACCAAAGGAAATTAATCCAGGCTGAGCCACCCACATGGCCCATGGGAACTCTCCCCACCTACTCACTCCTTACCCAGCAAACTTGCCTATTAAATTGCCATTTTTCCTTTTTTCGACTATCAGCTGTTCTTCTGTGCTGGGAGATTTAGATTAGCTAGCAAGCAGGAAATGGTTGGATTTCTTGCTTTCTAGCTAGTCTTTAGATCTTTGGCTCTGCTTTTAAGCACAGCTGAACCTCTCTTAGGACTGAAGGTTCTATTATTCAGTGCAGACTCACCGCAAGCAAATTTGAGAGACTCAGCTAGCTGATGGCAGATAGATAGATCACTGAATTTTCTACCTTCTGCACAGAGGTGAAGCTGTACAGATGCAGATAGATAACTCAACAAGACATCCATAACAAATTACATTTATTGGTTCATCAGGTATCCTCATAAGTCACATTTGTGATGAAAATTTTAGTGGTTTTCCATGCAATTCCCTTTTTTGTATTGGGGGTGCTGCAAGCAGGTAGCAGAAAGAATTGTTGCTGGATTTAATACTTGAGCATGTAGGTGGCACTGCAGAGTCTGGGCGATGCTAGCACAGCACACAATATGGCTGCTTCTAGGATGTGTTATGAGCTTGCAACACAAGGGAGCACTAGAGGTTGCATCGCAAAGTCTGAAGACTAGAGGGCTGAACACAGAAATATATAATTGTTGCTTGCTTCACAAGGTGGCAGCAGAGGGTCAGGAAGACACTGTTACTATGCCCATGTTGGATTGCAGTTACTCTTGGGACCTTTTAACTAAGTTGATTAAATTGTCCACAATTGTTTCAGGGAGATTTTTCTTTGAGCCCCAGATATAGATGTGGGCTGAAGAGAAAAAAAGGGGGGGACTTCTTTGCCCACTCTTGAAAAAAGGAAAAAAAATGATAAGAATTCTTTAACTTCACTGTAAATTTCTTCTTGACCACCAGATCGGATGTAGTCTGCTTTACTTGAGTTGATTTCTCTCTTTTGGGAGTTAGCTTCGTGGCTATGAAGTTTGCTGATTGCCCAGAGGAATTTATTACCTCCTTCAGATGGTGCTGGAAGCTAATAGTTCAGTGTAAGCCAATTTTGCTGGAAGGGAAAAATTCATTAGGAAATATACTTCAGTAAGTTGCATGCGCTGTGGCTGTGTTATGCTTTTAATTTTTTAAAGAGAGGAGGAGACAAAGGAATGTTAGGCTTTTAAACAAAAACAATTGCTCCTTGAATTATTTTGTTCAGATAGGTTGCTTGAATCAGCCTCGTGACTTGCTGGGAGAAATGTACTCCATTGCTTTGAAGACGGTCCTTCACTAGTGATTTATGATCCCCAGTAAACTGGCCAGAGTGGTTGTAAAATAGCTGAAGAGGCCTCCTTTATTGCCTCTTTGAAGCAGCCAAGAGCATAAGAAATGCAAAGCCTTTCCTTTTAACAATACATGTAAGATTTCTCAAACTTTCCATTGCGTTTGGAAAGGGTTTGTAACTGGAGAGATACATAGATGGGGAATACCTGGCCCCTTCCTACAATTCCAAACAGGCTGTAAGTTTACTTTGGCCAACAATGGGAAGATGCAAATTAAGCCAGAGAATAGGATATTTGAAAGTCTCTTGCTGCATTTGTAGAAGGTTTCAAGACAGAGGTTTGGTTTTCCTTTGAGAGATGGGAAATCTTGTTATGCAAATGGAATCTTTGAGACAGCAGGAAGACAAATTGAGCAGAGACGAGGGGGTGGGTGGGTTAGTGGTTCTCTTTGTTTGTAGCATGTGGGGGAATTCCAACCCCTTCCACCATCCAACCAGCATGTAAAAAATTCTGATGCTCACAGAGAGAGAGAGAGAGAAAGATGATGATACATGTAGGTTTAGATTAACATTGCATATTCACTCCTGGCTTCAATATTACTTTGCTTTATCACAAATCCAAATTAACAATCTTTATACAGATGGGTTTCAGGACTACATCTTTTACTTTTCTGCCTTCTGCACAGAGGTGGATTTGAAGTATACAGATGTAGATAGATAACTCAACAAGATGTCCATAACAAATTACATTTAATGGTTCATCAGGTATCCTCATAATTCATGTTTGTGATGACGTTCTTCTTTAATGACCAATCTTTTGTATATCTGCCTTGTAGTAAAAGATGGTTATCTCCTAACCCATCTCATAGCAATAGAAAGAAGCTGCCATGAGTTAGAGAGTTCAGACAAAAGTGAGGAAAACTTTCCCCAACCCCTCGAAGGTCAATTTAGTGACCAATCAGGATTACAGATGGAGTCATGTGATATGAACTACATTTCCCAGGATACCTTTAACTACATTTACCATGATGCATTCCCTTAATGGGACAGCTCATAATTCCTAAGTAACTATCCAATTCTCATAGACTGACTGGGACAGCACACTGAATGATTCTGTGAGCAACTCAATCTGCCTGCCTGATTTGGGGTAAAAGTTGCTCTTTTTTATAAAAAAAAATAAATCAATATTTACATGCATGGTGTGTTGTGAGTTAATCTTGTGAGTTTGCTTACAAACAAATTTTCTGTGACAGACTGAATAACCAGGTGTCACTGCTATCAGATACTGGAGGATTAAAGCAACTTATCAAAGTGACTTGCAACATTGTCTGCCAACTTCCCCATTGGCTTTGCTTGCAGGAGGCCTGCAGGGAAGCTCACAAATGGCAATCATGTGACTGTGGGACATTGCAACTGTCGTAGGTGCAAGCCACTTGCCAATTGATCAGATTGTGATCATATGACCATGGGGTTGGTGGACAGCTGGAACTGGATTATCATAAATATTATGCTTTCAGTGCTGCAGTAACTATGAAAAGTTACAGAACAAGTGGTTGTTGTGAACTACCTGCTAACTAGTCAGAAGTTTAGATTTGTGGATATAGGCCATTTGCTGCAAATTTTCTCCAAAAAGAGACATGATCAGGGCAAGGAGGGAAGGCTATGCTATATTTAGCTACACTTTAGGTCTTTTATCATCTTTGTTCTCTTTTTCTTCTTTTTCTTGCACAAGCCACAAGCTGAATTCCTGTAAGGATAAAATGTATCCTTTCCACAAATTATGTCTGCCTCTCTGAGGTTTTTGGGAAAAGACATGATGCAAAGGTTATTCAAATAAAATGTACTCATTCTTTATCTCATTATCAGAGGAAGTGATGATGAAGCCAACTCTCTCCATACATTGCAGGGGAATTTCTTTCCAAGGGAAAGGCTTCTAAAATGGCAAGCCACAAAAAGACCTTCCACCATTGCCTGCAAATTTGTGATTATACCAGGAGATGAAGAGATTAATAATCAATCTCATAACTGCGGTGGAGTCCTTTAATGAACAGTAAATTTTGGAAATTGCTTATGTAGCCATATTAATCCTATTAGAGGTGTTTGGAACTACAAGTTTGAAAAGCTAAAAATGCCCATTGAGAAAGGGCATTTTTGCTTACAACCACATATTTGCTTACAACCACATGATTTGCCCTTGATTGTTTGAGTTCCTTAATGATCACCATAAAAATTGTTACAAAATCGAGTCAAACTAGGCTTACAACCACAATGACTTGTTATAAGGAACTTCCTATCCCAATTGTGGTTGTTAAATCAAGGACTACCTAGAGAAAAAAATGTGAACCTTATTTGATGAACATTAGTAGTAAAAGTTCTAAGGTTTTCTTTAATGGAAATTATCAGAGGAATATGTCTGTACGTATAAATGTATGAGAGATGCTTACCTGTTTTATGTCTTCATAAAAGAGGTATAAAATTGAATGATGGTCTTTAGCCTCCCACCAACCACGAACATGGTCAAACCATGTTCCATAACAAACTGCAAAAGAAAAACTCAAATTAGAAATAGAATGTGTTATATATTGTCCAAATTTGGTTCGGCCACTTCCCTAAATTGTAAAGGTAGAAAAAAAATAGCACTGGGTTGTCCTATATTTTCATCCTCTTTTTATCAGATTCTGTTCACTCCTTTCCATGTGTGTTGTTTACCAGAAAGTCCCACTTATTTCCTCTGTCATAAAACTCAATGAAAAAGTTATCAAGATCACCTCCTCCCTTAAATCATGCAGGTAAGAAGCTTTGTTCCTTACATAAATAGCTTCTACTTACTGTTCCCAGCAATGAAATTCTCCAGAAAGTCTTCCCACTTTCCTGGATTTGGAAGTATTTTATTCATACTATGGAAATGAGAAAAGGAGACAGCACAGTCCTTGGCATTTCTGGCTACATAAATGATCTGTGAAAATAAAACTTATGGGAGACATAAGTTGAACTTCCTTTTTGATATGTCCAGGCTACTGATGAAACCCCGTCCAGATAGTATTCAAATCTAATTCTACTTAATTTTTTCAAGATCAGTCAAAGTTGATTAGGTTCTTATAACCTCACCTGAATCTGATCCCATAGAAAAGTTTAGTGGAGAAGTGTCGGACTTTTCCTTCTTGATTGCTGAACCATTTATTTCTTGATTGCTGCTCTGAGACCTTTTTTTGTATTTTTGTATTTAATTAACTGTATTTAATTCTCTTATATCAAATAGTTTCACATCTACTTAGAAATTAGACACACTGTATATGGCTGTAGGTTAGGAAAGCATTACAGAATGAAACTCTATACATTGGTGAATATTGATATACTGAGTGAAGACTTCCAGATCTTTGAATACCTCCAATAATACTAACCTTGGAATTTTGTTCCCAGAAGGAAGTTGGGAGAAGCTGGACTGGAAGATGAGATTTGAGGGTTCGCGGGGAAGGCATTGCCAATGCCAGTTCAAAGCCTGCAAGATCAGAGGAGACATTCACACATTGCAAAATACAGTATTTAATTCTACCATTTTCCCTCAGTGCCTTACTTGAGACTCACCTGAAGGGATGGGCTTTGGAGGGAAAAGTTCTATGTACAGGCTTCGCTCATAAATGGGTGCCCAGGCACATTTCTGTGCATCTCCTCTATGCTGGACCATGTCCACAATTTCCTGTATCCATGTGGTCCCTACCGGGAAGGCAAGGTACAGGTGGTAGAGAATTAAGCCAGTTGTCTTGGTATCCACATTTCATGGTTCCCCTTCTCCCATAGCTCTGCCAATCATTCTCATGAACTCCTCTTTACCTGCTTTGGGATAATTGCAGAGAAGAAGATCATCAGGGCGAGCTTGAAAACCACTTATTAGATTCCAGTTCTCTACCATTTCGTTGAGCATTGGGATTCCCTCAAATTCCACCAGTTTGGGGCATTTGATAGCATCCAAGCTTTCCATCTCTGATTTGAGGTTCATCCACAACACAGCAAAAAAGTTATTACTGTATGGCACTTCTTGGCCACCCCTGCCAGGGCTCTGCTTCCTCTACCACTGTTGCCACAATGTACAGTGTCTGATCCAGTTGCTTTTTCATCCCTGCTATGGACTTTCAGCTTTCCTTCTGCTCCTCCCTCTTAACACCTGCCTAAATTAGGATTCAGCTTCAATAGATATGGGTGGAGCATATCTGTTGAGGCAGAATTGGAAAGACTTGCATGTTTCAGGTAGATACTTCTTCTATGTGTAAACTGGGCATCCAGCTTCCATCTGTTTTTCAGCTCAGTTAATGGTTTGCACACATAAAATAATTTTGTGCAAAAGTTGCTGATCAAGACCTCTAATTTCCACATCACAAGTCTTAAATATGCAAAGCAAAAGAAAGGCATCCAGAAGATCTGAGTGGGAAGCTATGGTACAAACTGTATTTAATCTGAACATAAGAATATAAACTCTTTGGGACCAGACCCCTGGCTCCTCCAGCCCAGCAGTCTGTTCTCACAGTGGCCAACCACTTGCACAAGGAATCCCACTAGTTTCCCAGTAGATGGCTTTCAGCAAGACTAATAACTATTGATTTCCCATCTGTATTAGAATTAGAATAACAGAGTTAGAAGGGCCCTCGGAGGTCTTCTAGTCCAACCCCCTGCTTAGGCAGAAAACCCTACACAGCTTCTGATAAATAATTAGCCAATCTCTTTTTTAAAAACTTCCAGTATTGGAGCATTTACAACTTCTGGAGACAAGTTGTTCCATTGATAAATTATTCTGTCATGAAATTTCTCCTTATTCCCAGGTTGCTTTCTCTCCTTGATTAGTTTCCATCCATTGCTTCTTGTCCTGCCTTCAGGTGCTTTGGAGAATAGCTTGACTCCCTCTTCTTTGTGGTAGCCCCTGAGATATTGGAACACGGCTATCATGTCACCCCTAGAACTTCTTTTCATGATACAGGACATTCCTAGTTCCAGCAACCATTCTTTATACATTTTAGCCTCCAGTCCCCTAATCATCTTTGTTGTTCTTGTCTGCACTCTTTCTAGAGTCTCAACAAGTTTCTTAAATCATGGTGACCAAAATTGGATGCAGTATTACAAGTGTAGCTTTCCAAGGCATTATAAAGTAGTAGTAACACTTCATCTGATCTTGATTCTATTCCTCTGTTTATGCAGCCTAGAACTGTGTTGGCTTTTTTGGCAGCTGCAACACATTGCTGGCTCATATTTAAATGATTGTCTACTAGGACTCCAAGACCCCTCTCACAGTTACTTCTATTGAGCAAGGTACCACATATACTGTACATGTGCATTTTATTTTTCTTGCCTAAATATAGAATCTTACTTTTTTCATCATTGAATTTCATTTTGTTAGATAGTGCCCAATGTTCAAGTCTATCAAGTTCCTTCTGTATCTTAACCCTATCTTCTGGACTGTTCCTGCTAGCTTGGTGTTGTCTGCAAATTTGATGAGTTTCCCATCTATCCCCTCATCCAAATCATTGATGAAGATGTTGAAAAGTACTGGGACTAAAACAGAGTCTTGGGATACCACACTGCATACTTCCCTTTATATAGATGCAGTTCCATTGAAGACTACATGATGAGTGCGGTTAGTCAGCTAGTTATGAATCCATCTGGTGGTGATGCTATTTAATCCACATTTTTCTAATTTATCAAGTAATAGGTTATGGTCTACTTCATCAAATGCCTTACTGAAGTCCAAGTAAATTATACCGACAGCATTCCTCTGGTCCACTAATTTTGTAATCTGTATGAAGTATGCAGTTTATAAAATTAAATTTAATGTTAGTTCTTTTTTTCCCAATTTTATTTTATTCTAAAGGTCAAAGTACACAATCTAGAAGTCAAAATACACAATCTTATTCTAAAGGTCAAAATACACAATCTAAAAGGCAAAGATTAAAGACAAATTAAAACTAAACAAAAACTTTTAAAAAGTGAATTAAAAAGTGACAAAAACACAGATTATCCCTCCTAGTTAAATACTAACAAATCCATTGCAACCATAATAACTCCCCCCTTGCAAACAGGTTCAAAATTTATAAGCTTGTACATTAGTGGTGGGATTCAAAAAATTTTACTACCAGTTCCGTGGACGTGGCTTGATGAGCATGACAGGGGAAAGATACTATAAAATCTCCTGTCAGAGGTGGTATTTGCTGGTTCTCAGAACTACTCAAAATTTCTATTACCGGTTCTCCAGAACTGATCAGAACCTGCTGAATACCACCTCTTCTTAACTCCACATTTAACTAGAATGTCTAGGGTAGACAGAGGTTGTATGATGTATGTGCAAACACAATCTAAAAATGAAAATGCAGTACCAGTTCTGCCCAAGTTTTTCCAAGAAAAGTTAAACTGAAGTGTGAATCACTTCTCAACTTATATAGCAACTGAGTTTGGGACTCAGAGATGCTGTATCATTCATTAAGGGTTTCCAGAAACAGACCCTATCTAGTTGGATTAATTTTATTTTGTACAACTAGAAAAATTATAATTTAGCAACCTATCCTTTGATTAACATCTAGGAGAGATGTATTTTTATTTCAAGTGTGTTCAAAGGTGACTATTGGATTGGAAATGAGGAATTTTACCTTCTTATACAGGTTATTCCGACCCTGCCATGTATTGCATGTTAAATTTGAGCCAGAGAAAATTTGAAACAGACCATCACATACCTCAATAAGGATGTCTCTTCTTCCAACAGTACTGAGAAGAACTTGGCATTCATTAGGAATTTCACTTTTTACCTGCTGACTTTCTTACTTACCTCAAGGGCAAATAGTACTATGGAGGAGGAATGAGGTTAACTTAACAAGGTAATGGTGAGACAAGAATGGAAGAAATTATATGGAATCTAATGGCCACTGGTTTGATTATGAAATTAACATTATTTGTTTTCTTACTCCACTCCGTCATGGGTTTACAGGATATAACAAACTAAAGAAGAGTTCCAATATGCAGAACTACAGATTTGTGTTCAAGTTGAAGTTCATTCAGCTGACACATTACTTTCGTGGAGCAATTCATTCCAAAATCTGTAACAGGTGCAATTGCATAATTTTCCAGGATATATATATATATGTGTGTGTGTGTGTGTGTGTGTGTGTGTGTGTGTGTGTGT